>PVKH010002201.1:0-27827 GCA_004027955.1 Chaetophractus vellerosus
AGTCTGCTTCTTGTCTCCCCCCGTCCCCGCGGCGACGCGCCGAGTCGGCCCTCCACGGCGGTGGCTCGTTCCGTTCTGAGGGTGGGTCCATTCCGTTTTCACGGGCGGCTCCGCTCCATGTTTTGCGGGCAGCAGTCCTCCATGTTTTTTGCGGGCTGCTCGGCTTCCGCTTTCGCGGGCAGCAGCTCCGCTTTTTCACGGGTGACTTTGCCATGCCCGTGGGGGCTCCGCCCTGCCCGTGGTGGCTTTTTGCCTGCCCACTGTGGCTTTTGCCCCGCCCATGGCGGCTTGCCTTTCTCAAGGCCGTCTGCCCGCTCGGAGAGGTCCCCGGGAACCGAACCCGGGGCCTCCCATGTGGTACACCGGCGAGCTCTTTATCCACTGAGCTATCTAGCCAGGCCATCCAGTTTCTGATAAAATATTCACCATTTCTTTCTAGGTTGCATTAAAGGTACATTTAATGTCCATATTTCTAACCAGTCTCTTTAAAGCACTATAGGCTTTTTAAAATCATGCACTTCACAATTCTTCCAGCCTCTATTCATTACCCAATCCCAAAGCCATTTCCATATTTTCAGGTATTTGTCATAGCAGCACCCCACTTTCCAGTAACATACTGGTACTGCTAAAACAAGAATAACATGATGGGTTGGCTTAACAAGAGGAACTTATTGGCTCATGGTTTCAGAGGCCAGAAGGCTTGCTTCTTCTAGCTGGTTCACAATCATTGGAGTTTCTTAGTTTTTCTGTCACAGTAACACACGTGGGAGAATCTTCTTTCTCTTCTGGTTTCTGTTGATTTCCAGCTTCTTGCTTCTCCATTGACCTCTTTCCATCATCTGACTTTCACTCTGCTTGTATCATACCCCAGTAATCAGATTAAAGCCCAACCTGATTTAGTTGTGCCACTTCTGAACTGAAATAACATCCTGAAGAGATTTTATTTACACCTCACCTAGAGAACCTGAGCCTGGCTTTTGTGGGAGATGTGATTCAATCCCCAACAGATAGATTTCAAATTCTGAAATTCTGCTCTCTTGTCACAACCTCGTGTCTTTTCAACTTGTTATATTTTTATCTCATTGAAATCCTTTGTATCTCATATCTCACATACTCCAACCACTGTCTTTTGAAATTTTACTTAATTCAGATAAATAGACCAATAGAGGTTTTACATTTCAATACTTCTCATTCTAATATCTTAATTCTCTTGTCATCCTCTATTGTTTTTCTTAGTTTCTTCACATCTAACTTCTCACTGAATCTATACTACCCTAATGATAACCAAATCAAAAGATTGTATCCCTATATTGTTGTTATGGGCTTCTGCATATTTTGATTTTATTGCTAGGCCCAGCAAGTAACCCTCTGCTTCCTTGGTTTATGTAACGCTGTTCTTTCCTAGGTATTCTTCAATCTCTTAGTTGTTTTCTTCTGTTTTTCAGTTCATCCTACTATTAATGTCATTCCCCCAATCTACTCTTGAGCCTCTTCTCTTCCATAATTTTAGGCTATCTTTGCCAGTAATTACATACAATTCACATGGATTGGCTCACCTCTATGTCCAAAGCCTCCAAGTCTGCTTTTCTACAACCTTGCATAGATGTGGCCAAGAGGATATAGTTTCAAGTCATAAGTCAATCATTAAAAACCCTTTGATCTATATCTAGGTAAGTTTTCCTATCTTATTTTCCATTGCTCTTTTTCACATAACATGTGCTTCAACCACTCTGTAACATATTTCCCCCATAAGTATCTTGTATTTTTTTTCTGTTTCACTTCTGCTCTGTTTACTCAATATAGGAGATATTTCCTTTATTGCACCATGTCCAAATCCTACTCATTTTTCAAGGCCTTATACAAACCCACCTCCACAACACCTCCCAGAATGTCCTCATCTCAAAAAAATCTCTTACTTGAATTTCCATTTTGTCTTCTCTGTTCTTTGCCAAGGTTGACCAACTCATATAAATAGAACAGAATGTTTTCACAAATGCTGCTCTTATTCTGTCTTTATTTATAGTTTCCCACTTTGATAACATTATGTAATTTCTATTTTAAACAGTCTTTAATATAAAGAGTTAGTGAAATATCAAGAGAACACTGTCTTTGCTTGTGTCAGTTAGATGCCGGACAAATATGAAGAAAGGCAGTGACTTTTCTGGGAAAGAATCATGGACAAAACTTCCAATTCCTATATTTTTCACCAAATGTACTAGAAAAGAATTGAGCCCATTCAACAGACAGTTGTTAGAAAAATGATTTTATAAACAAAAATAGAACAGAGAGGAAGTCTATATCTCACATCTATTTTACTGAAATGTATACTACCAATTACAGATATATTTTTATATTTAAACATTGGATGGCCATGCACTTGTCACAATATCATCACTTTCTGTATAAATACTATCATATATCTACCTGTTCTTCCTCTCTAATTTTCTAAAATCCAGGAGAGCATTAATGGTATTGAGTTTGCCTGGAGTATGATGATGTTCCACAGGAGAAGAATTAAACTTGAGGAAACAAGCTCAGTGCAAAAGTATCCATTTTTCTTTCCCATTTAGAAGTATATTTTGTCTGTACTGTCACAAGCTCTAAGAGGAGAGTCATATTGTTTTGGAGTATTTACTATAATAATAACCTTAAGCTTGTTATTTTTTTCCACAAGAAAAAATTTACTGAAATAATTATTTCTCATGTGAACTTTAAAAGCAATTCTTGTAGTACGAATGGCTCAGTCTAAATTATTTCTTAATGACAAAATTAATTTGTGCAGAACTTTTTGCCTTGAAATCCTAAAGCAGTCTTTAGTTGAAAGAGCTTTAGATACTTAGGTATTTTTCCAATAGAATACTCTACTATTACTAGAGCATGAAATGTTCTTTTGAGTAAAGCAAATGTCTTCTTAAGTTTTAGAGTTTTAATTGGAGTTAAAAAGATAATTCCACAAAATGCAACATTATAAGGGTCACTATAATTTATTTCACTAGATAAGAATAATCATTTTTAGATCAGAATATTTAAGTGATATACTTCTTTACTGTCCTCCTCCTACAAACCCCATGGCCACATTCCTACCAAGAAGGTAAATTCATGGCCTGGTGATTATAGTCATGCTAATTAGTAATGAGACTAATCAAACTACCTGATGACTTGCTAAAAATCTATCTTCATGATTTAACAGAGGTATGAGAAATATATATCTTGGCAAATTTTATAATGATTTATTTTGAGATGTCAAGGAGATAAGATGTTTTAAAATTCATGTTAAAATTTCTGACTTTTAAAGCCAGTTTGAATTTTCAAATTTTTACATAGGTGAAAATGCATGAAATGTCTAGCAAGAAGTTTTTATGTTAAGAATATATTTTATTGCGCAGCCAGCGCCAGGCCGAGGCAGGCCACTATGGGGAAAATCGCGCTGCAGCTCAAAGCCACACTGGAGAACTTCACCAGCCTCCGGCCTGTGGGCGAGGACTTCCAGTAGCACCTGAAAATGAAATGTGGCAACTGCGGTGAGATTTCAGAGAAGTGGCAATACATCCGGCTGATGGACACTGTGGCACTGAAGGGAGGCCATGGCAGTGCCTCTATGGTCCAGAAGTGCAAGCTGTGTGCACGGGAAAATTCCATTGAGATTTTGAGCAGCACCATCAAATCTTACAGTGCTGAAGACAGTGAGAAGTTCAAGACAATAGTAGAGTTTGAGTGCCGGGGCCTTGAACCAGTTGATTTCCAGCCCCAGACCGGGTTTGCTGCTGAGGGTGTGGACTCAGGAACAGTCTTCAGTGATATTAACCTTCAGGAGAAGGACTGGACTGACTACCATGAAAAGGCTCAGGAGTCTGTGGGAATCTATGAAGTCACACACCAGTTTGTGAAGTGCTGAGCCCTCTTCTTGTACACTTGATCCTGAGAACTGAGAACGAACAAAATGCCCCAAATAACAAGAATCCACTAAGGCTGGCCCACTTAGCCCTTCTCTCATGGCAGTTGTCTCAAGCCCTCATAGTCTTGCATGCTAGGCTCTGTCACAGCTTCCAAAACCCCACCAATAAAGCCCCTGTTTGTCCTGGGGAAAAAAAAAAAAAAAGAATATATTTAATTGAGTTAAAATAACTCAAAATAACTTTTCATTCAAATATCTTTCTTGATGGTAAACCCTGTGCGAAAGAGTACTTTTCACTCTAGCAACATGGTTGTGGCATATATGGTTTTGGATTTCCCACAAACATTTTCAGCTCTTTCCCTTTCAGTCACAGCAACATTCCATCCCTAAATATCAAAAAACAAGCCTTGAGAAATAACTATTTGTGAGCTCAAGTTCATCTTGTATTATAAATGCTTAACTTTCTCTTCTAGAGAACTTTAAAAACAATCTGTTCCTTTGAACTGCCTGAATACCCTCAAATCAATCCATGTTTTATGTAGTTACTGTGAAAATATAGCTTCTACCCATCTGAAAAACATTGCAAATGCCTGATCCCTTATTATCTGTCCGGAGCACTTCATTTCTTAATAACACTTCCCCTCATATGCCTTCCCCATCTGGACACAGACATGTACTATAAAAGACCACTCATGTTTTGCAGTAAGTGTGGATGTTGAACCCGGAAGCACAGGCCTTCCTCCCACTGCCTGGGTGGAGGATTAAATTACAACTAAGCTTGGAACCATCATCCCTCCTTCTACCACCAAGAATGAGGACCCCCTGTAAGCCTCTAAAATGCTTACTTACTTACCAAGCTGGACTTGTCCAAGTCTTTCTTTGGTCTGATGTATCCCTCTTAGTTTGGTAAGAAGCTATCATTTTATACAGTTCCTGGCTATATTCAAAACAATAGACTATGATGAAAACAATTTAATTTATCTTTTGTTCTTCTAATTTTTTTATGTTAATAGCACTTATTTGGTAACTCTGGTGGGTTGAGTTTGTATGACCATAGAAAAAACATGTTCTTAAATCTATTCCATTCCTGTGGGTGGAACCTCACTCTAAGTAGAACCATTTGATGAGGCTACTTCAGTTAAGGTATAACCCACATCATTCAGGATGAATCTTAATCCTTTAACTGGAGTACTTTATAAACAGAATGAGTACAGAAAGAGAGAGAAAGACAGAGAAGCAAGAAGCTGAAAGCAATGAAACCTGGGGAGAAGAAAGAGACCAGCAGAGGTCAACATGTGCTTTGCCCTGTGGCAAGGAGTCAAGGGTTGCTGGCAGCCAGTCTTTGAGAAGAAAGCATCTCTTTGATAAAGGCTTGATTTGGCATTTTCCAGAACTCTCACCATGAGTGAATGAATTTCCATTGTTTAAGCAGAATCATTTCATGATATTTGCTTTAGCAGCCTAGAAAATTAAAACAGTACCTATACATGATTGATTCTCTTTAATCAGACATATAAATATTTATTCTTTTGGACATGGAAAATTAAATGTGTTGAAAATGTAGCATGTCAATGTATATGTTACATATTAAAATGTAAAGACTATACACATTATTTCCATTTTTTTTCCTTAGAGAAAGAATCTTCAATTATATTTGGATGCATTTGAATTCATTATATTACCTGTAGCCAATAACTGATCATTTCAGGCCCCAGTAAAGATATATATGTTAAAATTGTTTTAAAAGTCTCATTTTATTACCATTCATAAATAATTTGACCTAATTTATAAGAAACAGTGTCTTTATTCTGGCAATAACAAAGAGAAAGAACATAGTAAAAGCAATAGGAAATTTTATAAATCTGATCACTGTTTTATTATGTTTACTACAACTAAAAGTGAGATTAATACATCCAAAATACATCCCATAGTATCAGTTTCTTGAAAAAAGGAAGTTCTCTAGTCATATGAGTTTGGGAAATATTGAACTAAACGCAGATAACTAGTTTGTTTAACAAAGGACTAGAATGTTGTAATAGTCAAATCAGTACTGAGAAACCCATGAAAGAAAAGGAATGGAAAGATTACGGGTGGGCATTGGGAAAGACACAATATGGAATTGAAATCCATTTGAAATCCATTGGAGTGATTAATGCAACAATTCACTAACCTTATAGCTAATTAAACAGAGCAAAGCTTCATGCTGGCTTTTTCTATCCTACGTATGCCATGCACATGAATAACACACTCCTATCAGTAGCATGTCTCATACAGTTATTGGTACCTTCTTTGAGAAGATGGAAGGAAGCTGCAAAAGGTTGCATCAGAATCTCTAAGAGTTGTGTATACTTGGGGGAAAAAAAAAACCTTCAATGATTATGCATTCTCTCTGTGAAGAGAAAGATGGACATACATTCCAAAGGATAGGGATAACTGAAGAGAATTGATGTTTTATCTGGATTAGCATTTTTCATAAAACTTTTCTGAACTCTAGACAAAGTTGATAACTGTGCTGTCCAAATCAGTAGCTACTAGCTACATATAAATATTAAGAACTTGAAATGTGGGTAGTGTAACTGAAGAACTGTTTTAAATTTTATTTTTTCTAATTTTAATTTAAATTTGACACATGTGGCCTGAGGCTACCATACTAGACAGCACTGATCTGGATCATTTAATCATCGCGAATGGAAAATAGTTACAATTTAAAAAGAAATAAACTTAGCATATTCTATTACTTCTTTATAACAATATTTATTGTTTACTCATATTTGTGATGTAAACACAGCATAAGTACCATACTAGATTATAATATAATATTTTATATAGTTTAAATTATTAATTAAAAAAATGTGGATACTATATTGCTATCACAGACAATACATACAAAAATCACCTTGAAGACTTAAATTAAAATCATAGAATTTTTTTCATAATAATATAAGATTCAAATGCTACGAACTTGTTAAATTAAACCATATATGTTTATATACAAATAATGGTATTCCATTAAAAAGATTCAAAATCTTGTTTCATTGTAGGGATAGAGTTGAGATATGGGAGTAATTTCTTTACTGCTTAAAAGTTTTATATGAATTTCAAATAGGAATAAGCATTGTTTTCCAAACTTGTACTAAATCTCAATCTCATCAGTATCCACACTTTTGGCATTTTGAAAGAATATATATTTTTTTAAATCTCACTTGAATTTATTTGTTTGATAAAATTAACCAAGATATGTTGACTCCCACATACTGAAGCTAATCTGATAGCTCATTAGTTCACAATAAAGATCTGTGGAAGGTTATGCCAATTCATACAATTCATGGGTTAGTCCACTAAATCCTGGATGCAACACCCCCACCCCCACCCCACTCACTATGAATGAGTCTCTGGCCTGAGGAAATTCCTCTAATCTTTGAGTCATTATTGTGAACAAAAGAGAAAGGTTTAAAGTCCATGGCAGAGGTGTTTATCCTAGAAACTCCAGAATAACTGAAGTAATTTGAGCACATCAAGCATCTAGACTGCTTATAAATGTCCACACTATTAGTTGGGGTTAACCACTGTCATGGTTTCAGTCAAGCTTTAAGCAGGGTTCTTAACCAGGGGTCCATGGTTTACACCTGACTGGCGAAAGGGTCCATGGGAAAAAAAAAAAGGTTAAGAACCCCTGTTTTACATTCTCATTTTATTGTGAGTCCATTTTGTTATGAGTCTAAACACTTGAAGAATAAAGACTCACAAATGGGATGCTTTTACATGGTAGCCAACTGTTTCTTGTCAGTCTGTTCTTTATTCTCATCTTAGATTTTTCCTTGGGCTCCAGATATTTTTATCTAACTCTACACTGGACATCTTGTTATAGCTGCCTCAAATATAGTTCAAGCATAATATTTACAAAATCGAACTTATGATCCATTTACCTGCCTCCTGAATTCCCTCACATTTAATAGAAATATGATTTACAAAGTAACTAAAGCAAGAAATTAAAACATTATCATAGCTTTCCACTTAAATGTGACTCTCTACATTCCTTACAACTTCATATTCATGCCCTTCTTTCTCAGCCTCATCTATTACATCTAACCATTTGTCATTTTCTATTCATTCAACTTCCTAGATCAGCAGTTATCAAGATTTTTTTGTGCATCAGAGCCTGTAAAAATTCAAGGGCCTGGGTCATGCCTTTTCCCTAATCAAACAGAAATAAGAGACTAGGGAGAGAAATCTGATCTCCAACTATTCTATGTCATTCTACAATTTGAGTGATACTCTCCATATATCTTGAACTTTCTTCTCTGCTAAGTCTCTAACAGTCACCCACCTTAACTCCAAGCCTTTGACATCTCTCCACTAGATTATTTCAAGTATTTTCTAAAAGGACTTCCTAATTACAATATGTCTTCTTCAGATATATTGCCCATATTGCAATGAGTTGTGTTTCTAAAATCTAAATCCACCATGACTTTCTCTGGCTTAGAATTCTGTTGGTTACACAATTTTTCAGTTGCTTATCTTATGATTCCAAAGACTTTCTTAAGAACAGGAGAAATGCCCTTAAACATTTATATTTAAGACATTACTGTATTGGATTCTGATGCAAAGTACCAGAAATCTGTTGGCTTTTAAAATGGATATTTATTTGGGTAAAAGCTTACAGTTACAAAACCCTAAAGAGTCCAACTCAAGACTGCTTTCTCACCAAAGTCAGTTGCCATGTGTTGAAGCAAGATGGCAGGCGGTCTCTGCCTGGTCTCTCAGGGCTTCCTATATCAGTCTCCGGCAAGGGCCTGTTACTTTCTGGGACTTCTCAGCTGCTTAGCTGCTCTGTTCTCTTCAGCTGCAAACTATCAGGTGAATGGTTCATCTCTCCCTGGGTTTTAGCTGTTTGAGCCTTCCCTTTCTGTCACATGATGAAGTTCTCTCCTCTGGCTTCTATGGAGTTCTCTTTCTTCCCCTGTCTTCTTCTGTGTGTCTTCTTCAGTAAGTGTCTGTTTCTATAGGTCAAAGGGGGTGGGGAATCAACCCTGAGTTAAGCCCTACTGATGTGTTTGAATGTGGTTGAATCAAAGCCCTAATCTTAATGGGCAATTAAATCAAAACAAGTCAGCTGAATCTAATGCATTCAAATGGTATCACACCCAGAGGAACAAACAAGTTTACAAACATAATTTTTCTCTTTTTGGGGGGATTCATAAATAATATCAAACTGCTACAACTACCAAGTTGTCTTTTTTAAAAAACTGATTTCTGACATTAATATAAATGTTTTGGTCATCATTAGTAAATGATTTAAAAGAAATTTTGGAGTGATGTTTTGGTGATAATGAAACTTCTACTATATCAGATGGAAAATGGTTTTCTTTGACAATAACTTTGACCATTATATTAATTAGCTTTCTTCTTTTTTTATCAGTTTTACAATTGAGAAATTTATGTATGGTAATCGCAATTTAAAAGCTTTCACAGAGTCATTGGTAGAAAATGACAGTAGAATCATTACTAAGCTAAAGTTCTATCCTCCCTCTTTTAAATTATCTATGAATTCCTGTTTATCCTTCAGGACTCCGATCAAATGCCATCACCATGCAAAAGAAACAACTGGCTGAAAACATTTTATTCCACCCCTTTCCTTCAATTTCCCCCAGTTAGTCTGAAGTAGTAGTTCAGTAGGCTTTCTTAGCCCTTTGTTGTTCATAACTAACTTATGGCTTCTTATGTGCTCTTTATTGAAATAATTATTATCTTTCAATGTGTCATTCTTTCCCTCTAAATAAGACACCTTCTAGAGTTTAAGATTTGTGCTTGTTTCTTATAAATGTGTATTTCCACCATCTATCACAATGATGAGCACACAGTAAAGTGGTCAATTTATAATTTATTAAATGTTTGAGTCAAAAATTTTATTCAATTGTCGAAATACATATGGAAATTTTTTATTCTATTCAAACTTCAGTAATCATGTAGAACGTTTGACTTAAAAGTCACTAAACTTAAAATTGAAAACTAGAGGTAATATAATATCAGAGAACTCTCCCTGTTTCTATATTCCTAAACAGGCATGTAATACATAGCATAGCTTCTGCAACATAATCTCAAAATCTACATTTTATATATTTAAAAAAAAGAAACTAAACCTTGTTCAGCATTCATAGTAAAGATACTGATACATTTTTTCCTGGAGGAGTCATTCTGTAGGAAACTGTGTTGCTGGCAAGGTTTATACCATCTTGAAATAAGTAAACAGTCCATAAACTTTCTACTATCAGTCAGCAGTAAACAATTGATCTCTAAACTATTCACTAGACCGATAAACTTCCTGCATTGCCAAACAATTTCTTTAAACTTGCATTAAAGTTATTTGTCCAGCAGAAATTTATTTGAAATTCCCTGGCTTAGAAAAATGTAATATCTTATTAGAGCTAATAAGAATCATTGTAGCAGCATTGTAATTCATCAGTCCACCACTGGAAAGTTGATCAAAGTTGACTTTACTCTTAGCAGTGACCTTGCAAATGTCTGACCTTGAAATCTTCTTGAACTTAGTCCCATTCTTCCTCAATTTAGTGACCCTGACTCTGATTATTCACTAGGAAATAATGATAAATAGCAGACTCCAATACCTGTAGGGATAACCACAGCTTACTGATGGTAATAGGCTGACAGCACTTCATCCTAATGCATGTAAGAGTTTAGCTATTTAATCAAAAGAGCATATGAAAATTATAGAAATGAATGAAAGGTGGAACATTTACAAGTAATATTTTTAAAATTATAGAGCAAATAATATTGTTCTCCCTCTTTTCATAACTGATTGTTTAAATGACATCTATATCCTATTAAGTTTTTTGAATTGTATTGAGTGAAAGCATATATTATCTTTGGAGAAATTCACAGTATTTAATATATACTGACCTGTGTTCAATCTTAGATATATTTGCATTTACTTAGCTTCATGTTATCATTTATATGGTGAATCCACTTCCTGGAGTCAGATATAAAATGGCATAGCCTGACTATTAAATATAGAAACAAAAATACATCTAAGTAAATATCTTTCAAAGTTTTCAAATGACTTTTTTATTTGTTTCATAATATATGGTATTAAAACAAGCCTAGGGGCCGGCTGGATAGCCCAGTGGATAGGGCACCGGCATACCACATGGGAGTCCCCGGGTTCGGTTCCCGGGGACCTCTCCTAGCGGGCAGACTGCCTTGAGAATGGCAAGCCGCCATGGGCTGGCCAGAGCCGCCGTGGGCAGGGCAAAAAGCTGCCACGGACAGGGCAAAAGCCGCCACGGGCAGGGCAGGTCGCCCGCGAATAGAGCGCAGCCAGCCACCCGCGAACTGAGAGCCAGCCGTGAATGGAAGCAGAAGCCGTCCACAAGCGGGGAAAGCCGCGCCTGCGCAGTGACCAGTCTCGGCGCGTCGCCGCAGCGGGGGGGAGGGGAGATATGTGATAAAATAAATAAATCTTTAAAAAAATTAAAAATAAAAAAAAAATAAATAAAACAAGCCTATTTTAGTTTTGCTTTTTATATGTTTTGTTGTGGTAGAATAAACAAGAGAGTCCAAATCACTAGTGTTCAGTGCAATGATTTTACAAAACTGAACACACTCTGTAATCAACATTCAGATTTAAAAAAAGCAACAACAAAAATTACCAGAACACACTCTTCTAGACACTATATGCCCCAATAAGGGTAACCATTATCCTGACTTCTAACATAATAGAATTTTTGCCTGTTTTGCTATTTAATTTAAATAAATTATGCAAATTTTTGTTTTGTGTCTTGTGTTTCACCTCTTTAACTCCAAATTAGGTAAGCAAGATTTATCCATAGTTTGAATATGGTTAAAGATCAGTCATTTTCTTTGCTGTATGTAAGTCGGTTTTTTTTGTATGAATATTTCATAATTTATTTATTCATTATTCTATTGTTGGGCATTTGAGCTTTTTGTTAATTGGGGAACTGAAAATGTTTATAGCATTAGGGCTTAATTTGCATTTCCTGGATAACTTTGGGAACAATTTTTAATATTTATTGACTATTTACTTCCTTTCACTTTGATGTTGCTGCCTATATTTTTGCCCATTTTTATTTTGGGTTTTCTGCTTTTTATTGATTCAGAAGAATTCATTTTTCATATTTTCATATAAGATTTTAAATTTTATATCTATCCGTCTATCTCTCTATTTTAGTTCATTTTCACTTTCCTAATGTGTTTTGATGAACAGAAGTGCTTAATTATAATGCAATGCAAATTTTCATTATTTTTCCTTTAAATGTCAGTTGACATTTATTATCATAAATAAGATCCAAATATTATATATATATATATTTTTAAAGATTTATTTATTTTATTACATATCTCCCCTTCCCCCCACTGCGGCGAGGCGCCGAGAGTGGTCACTGCGCAGGCGCGGCTTTCCCCGCTTGTGGGCGGTCTCTGCGTCCGTTCACGGCTGGCGCTTGTTTCAGTTCGCGGGTGGTTGGCTGCGCTCCATCCGCGGGTGACCTGCCCTGCCCGTGGCGACTCTTGCCCTGTCCGTGGCAGCTTCTTGCCCTGCCCACGGCAGCTCCGGCCCGCCCATGGCGGCTTGCCATTCTCAAGGCGGTCTGCCCGCTAGGAGAGGTCCCCGGGAATCGAACCCAGGGCCTCCCATGTGGTATGCCGGCGCCCTATCCACTGGGCTATCGAGCCGGCCCCAGATCCAAATATTATTGATGTTAATATAATGCCTTACAATTTGCAAATTTATTTATGCATACCTTCTTTCACTTAATCTTCATGCCAACTTTCTGAGGAAAGTTCTTTGACTCTCATATTATAAAAAGCTAATTAATAATGTAAAATAAAATAAAATAAATTCAGTCATTTATTTCAAATTTCTTCTTTGGCATTTGGTTCCATATTGCCTCAAATTTTATAACTGAGATTTTTTTTCCAGATTATCTGTCTACTCAGTTCTTTTTCCATTTCACATTGCTTAAAAAACAGTACCTATGTAATGTACAATAAACACATTCATTAGAAATACATAACTAGATAAATCCAAGCAGATAACCTGTAATTGTTTCATAGTATTTCAATTAATATCAAGTTACATAAATTCATTAACAAAAATTTGGATCTATCAAATATCTATGCTGAATATACAAAATAAAGTTTGTGTTTTACAGCACCCACAACTAAGCAGTTTTTCTAGATGTAAAAAAAAGATCAAAATGTTTTAGGTTTAAAAAAATTAAGAAAAATTGTTAAAATAATATTTCCTGGAAAATTAACTATGATTCTGCACTGTAAGTTCAGAAAGATATAGCAAACACTCTCTCTAAAAATGAAAAATAGGGCATAGAGATGTGTATATATTCTGATTATGTTAATTTGGATTATTTTCCCAAACTGTTGGTTTATATTATTATTTTCCACTTTTTTCCCATTATATGGAAATAAAAAGAATAAGAATAAAGCATGTGAAGGTTACATTGCATCTTTGTCTTCATAGAAGCAGGGAGCTCCTTTTACTCTATTACTCTTAGTTATATGTAATATCTACAGCCACCACTCCCTTGCTGTTTGGATTTTATATCAAGGAGTTAGTTTAAATAAATATAGTGAAAACATCTTTAATTTATCAGAACCTCTCAGCTCTAAAATGGGCAACAATAATAAAAATGCTTCATTTATTAAGCACTTAATATTTTACTTTTATTGATACATATCAATGTTTATATTTCTATCATCTCCGTGTCAATATGCCTAATTTTCATAATACTTCTATAATGTAGTATGTCATCTAATTTATAAGGAAAAGACACTTGGAAGCCATGTTAAGTTTTCACAGACCAAAAAAAAAAAGGAGAAAATGATTTCAAATTCAGATCTGTCTGACCCCAGGTTCTATATCTTACAGGAAGACACCAAACTCTACTAATTGTTTGCAACATAAGGAAATCATTAATCAGCTGTTGATTTACATTGTGTAAACCCTTTTATAATAAACTTTTTTTCCCCATGACATATGTAAGCATATTTGATATGCAAATACCTGTTTGGAACACTATACTCTAAAATTTAGAAAGTATTTTCAAAATCTAAAACTTGAGTTTCAATTACCTGTGACAATATTTTCTAACACTAAATGAACACTTTGTTAAATTCTTACTTTGTGGTTTTAATTTTAAAGGTTTATTCATGATTTTTTGATTGTCGTTCATATATCTTGCATTTTTTTAGATGATTTAAAAATAAGTATAGTTAATTCTAATTGTTACAGCACTTTCAGGATAAATAAAACAAAATAAAAAGTATTTATTTACCATTTATTAAAATTCTTTTTATCTCAAATACTCAAATGGAAAGGACACCAATGTAGAAATATAGTGAAAAGAAATCTAAATGGTGAGTGAAAATGTAGTTTTTACAAACAAAGTTAAGGAAAGAAAAATTAGATTTATGTTGTATTCTTAGTGCCACTTACTTTCTCACCTCTTCTAGTACCTGGCTACAATGCAGAGGAATATCTTGAAGAGTCCTGTTCTCCTTTAAGAGAATACTTTTTGACAACACATCTCTAGAATGTAGAATAGAACTGGATAAATTAATGCTGGGATCTGGAATAGTGCAGAAAAATTGGCAAGTCTAATCCTATGTTCTCAAACTTCAGTGTGAATGAGAACCACCTGAAAGCTAGTTAAAAACACAGATTTTTGGGTTTCCCTTCTAGAGTTGCTGATTCAGAAGGTTTGGGGTGGGTCCTGCGGATTTGCAGTTGCCAGGTGATGCTGATGCAGTTGTCCTGGGATATCACACTAAGAACCATTCTTCTAAAAAAAATACTAGAGTGGTAAGCGCACTTTATTTATTTTTTTCTAAGTTCTGTGGAACTGCATCCAAATCTCCACTTTATCCTTTGATTAGTTGCATGACTATGCATTATTTTTACCTGTCTATGCTTCATTTGTTCACCTGTATGGTATAAACTTCTGGTTCACAAATTCAATAGGTAAATGATTTTTTTTCTCAATGTAACAAAAGTGATGTGGTCTTTATGAAGTATTAGCTGACTATCTGGTTCCAAAGGAGTGGACTGACTGCCCAATAAAAGCAGAGGGATGGTGCAACTAATAATTGAGTTTCATGCAATGATTTAATACCATGACCTCATACTCAGGTGTGTGAGGATATGCGTGTGTTTGTGAGTATTTGGGCATATGGTATGACATGGTGTGTGTGTGTATGTACATGTATATTGTTTCATTGCATGGGGCATAAAGATGAGCATAATATTTCTGGAAACCATGAACATATATAGACACTTATTCTGTATCTCTATCTGTACTGTATCTGTCTCTCTCTCTCTCTTTCTCTCTCTCCCTCTCCACCCTTCCTCTCAAATAATTTTCCTTGTGACCAGTGCTTTTAAGTAGCAATGATTTACCTGATCAGTCTTTTAAACCTTCAAATTTAACACGGATTCCTGAATAAGAACTCTGTGGTTCTGAATACTATAAATCTATTTAATACAAAGTTTAATCAAAGCTTATTAAGAATTATTTCTCTATATTGTCTCTTGCTCAAAAAGCAAGTTTAAAATATCCAACCCAAGTTACTACCTGTAAATCTATTGTGAAATTGCTCTGTCCATTATTGGATTTGGTATTGTTCCTAATATGATTGACATGCCAGATACAAGCTGAAGAGATGAACCAATGGAACAAACACTGAAATTGAATGAGTAGAAATGACTTAGTGTGTGTCCTTGAATATTTTTGTTATCATCATATCTCTTTTCATCACCTGAAAATAATGTTCCTGTGTTAATTTTTACTTCTGTTGTTTTGGATTTGTTATTTTCTATTTTATAAAAGAGTAGTGACAAATTTTGTATGGAGTACAAAAAAAAAAATCAAATTATGGTTCTATTCTAATTTCAATTGCGAAAATAAATACTAAGTTTAATTTTCTTTGATTTTCAATTTTCTACTGAACTATTCCAGTAATTTTTATTTTTCGTTTCTGATTCATGCAAACATCAAATGTCTATTAATAAGCTACCCTTTACTTTATTTATTCATTTTTAAATATTTGCAACATAAAAATAATATATGAAACAGATATATAACTTATGAATCCAAATAATAAAAAACATACCTCTAACTGCACCATCCAACAACAAAAAAATTAAAACATTATCAGTGTTCTTGCAACAGAGATTTCTTCTCCAATTCTTGGCCCACTCATTGCCTTTCTAAAGACATAAACCAGTACTTGCAAAATCACATCCCTTACTCATTTTTTTTCAAATATATTTTCACATAACTAATCTCTATGAAGACAATATTATTTAGTGTTTCTTGGCTGTGAACTTTAAAAAATGGCACCATGTTATCATACCATGTGTAATGTTCTGCAATTTTTTTATTTCACTCAACATTGTTTTCATAACACATGCCTATTGGCCATATAGAATAATTTCTCTAAGATATATACTTACGAGTATAATTACTGCATAAGAAATTTGTAAATGTCCTTCTTTACAAGATAAGTTCAGATTATTTTGCAAAAGAGATTGCACCAATTTACACTCTAATTTGAAATGAAGAATTCTCCATGTTATAATTTCTTGCCTATACTTGGTATTATTAGACTTTTTAATTGTTGCTCATGTGGCAAATATAAAAAGGTATTCCCTTGTACTCTTAATTTACATTTGTTTGAGTAAGGTCATGACAATTTTTCATATGCTAATTGGCTCTTGTTTCTTCTTTGAAATGCCTGTTCATGTCTACTGCTCCTTTTGTTATTGGGTAGTTTTCCCTTTTCATATAGATGTGTAGGTGATCTTTTGATATAAATCTTCTGTTGTTTATATGTTTTGCAGATATCTTTTGTGATTTTGTGGCTCAACAATTTTAATCTTTTTAATAATTCCTACAACAAAGACCTATTTTCAATGAGTTAATAAATGCTTTGCTTGTTTCCATATCTTATTTTAATTACAATCATTTAATCATTAATTTTTCCTAAATTATATAGTTATTCCTTCTAAATAGCTGCAAAGACAAAAAACTCCTCTACCTTATCCCTAACTTTCCTCTCTTTGGTGTATTCAAAACTAAAATCCATTACCTGCATGCCCTGCAATTCAAGTCTTCTTGTGGTTAGTAAAATAAATGAATTCACTTTGATCACAAAACAGAACAAACTACAGCTTGAAAAAGAATATTTGTTGACATAGAAGGTTAGAAGATTTGAAGTGTCATAGAACAAACTTGTTGAGGAGGAACCTTGCTATTGAGTCATCTCTATGTTTAAGGAAGTAACTGGCTTACTCTGCTGTTGCTCCTTACCTTATCCAGCTCACCACAACTCCAATGCAAGATGAGTTGGGCTTGTGCAATCAGACAAAAATTAGCATACTTCTCTTGATTCATCTGTCACATTTTTATTCCTTTCCATGACCCTGCTCTGTTATCTGTTCTGAGATGCTTTTAAGCACGCAATATTGTGCATTTCCCTGTTATTATATGTATTAGACTCTATTGTAAATTATGTGTGCATATTTTGTGTGTTTATGCATGTGGGTCTAACTTTGACAACATAGTATGCATCCTAACATCATGAACTCCATCAAATAGCAATTAATTATCCATGTATACCACAATATCTCCTTCAGTGCATACATTTATCGAAGTAAAAGATAGTTATTTGTATATTCCCTTCCTTTATTAAAAGTCCATTTGCATACAGTTCACCCATTTAAGGAGTTGCACTCAACTACCTTATACTTCATTTGGGGTGGGGGAAGGTGAAGGAAATTGTTTAAATAGCTAATTGTAACAGAAGTCAATAACATGTATCCTGGAATTACAAGTCACAGTTTATGGGTTGCAGTGTTTTTTTATTGAGGGATAAATAAAAGAAAGAATAAAAATGAGTTGACCTTCTAGTTTTCCCTTAAAAGATTTGCATGGATATGAAATGGGAATATAACTAAGGTCATTCCATGCTCAGAGAATATAGAAATAGTATGGTTTGTTCAGAAATCATAAATCAGTGGACCTGTAGTAAAATGTGTGCAGGTAGCGATGGGTCATAAGCTGGAAAATAGAGTGAAATAGCTCAAAGAATTCCAACATTTTGGTGTTTTATTCTAGATTTTTAATTGAATGATTTAAATGTAATTAGTTAGTGGCATCTAGCATTTGGTTGAGATTATTCTAGAATGTCAAAATGAAAATATGAAAGGAGAATGGTACTAGAAGTTCTCTCAGTTACATACATACCTTTGTGTTAATATTAGTCTTTTCTCTTTATTTTTATAGGAAAATGGAGTGTCTTACTATATCAAAATTAATTACAAAATATTCATATGTCTTCTATTCTCCAGAGCTGTTTCTCTATGCATGAGGTGGATTGACAAGGAAATTCTTGTGCTGTAGATAATTTCCTATTTAGTGTGATTTCCCTGGTATATTTATTAAAGCAAGAAGTAGAGTATGTTTCTGTTGAAATACTACTATCCCAGAGGAAAGAACATGCCAAAAAATGTTATAGACTTAAAATTTGAAATATCAAACAGGAATTATACAAATATATATGTAAAATAGAACTATCTTTCCATATGAAAGAGCCACGTACTACTAGATGAAATAAACTTCCGGTATCTCTACCCAATTATCTTTATTATGAATAAATTACTTCCTGTTCTTATTAAGCATGCAATCAGGGGCTCTAGAATTAGAATTAATGAACTAAGAAATAATTTACCAAATAACTTGAATACATTTTTAGGTATCTTGAGTTTACAAGAAAAGGGAAATGGCTGATATGTTGCTAGTAGACTATCACTGGACATGTAAAAAGAGTTCTAACTCTTCCATATAAAAAAATACTAAGACCCCAAATAAATTCTAATTCAAGGGTTGAGTCTCCCACACTATCAAACATTTATTGAGTACCATAAGAATCAATAGGTCCATATTAATATTATAAAATACACCAAATTTATACTATTTAGGAAATTGTCATTAGCAAGATAATTTTCAAAACTTTAAAACTATGTTCTTCTAGGAAGTGTAGCAAATGAGAATTCAAAATAAAAACTTAATTTTCTTAACTGACTAAGTAACAACTTTTTGAAAGTATGGGGCAAATAGCAATAACAGACTTCTGTCTCTTTCATTTTGACTAATTAGTTACCTTGATTGACACAACTTCCTGAACCATATAAAATATCTGATAAAATATTTTATATTATAAACTTAAATAAACCAACAACATGACCATTTAGTAAGAAATACACAGAGGCTGAAAACTAAGTGGACAAGTAGACATGAGAAACAAAGAACATAAATGGAAATCAGAGTGGGGCTTTTGCCTTGAACATATTAGCCAAACATAAGTTTTGATTTATTTCCATGTTGCAAAAAATAGGAGATAAAATTTAGAGGTTAGCCAGTATCTGGAGCCTGAGAATGACATCTTTATCTAAACTAAAAGGTTTATATGATCAGTGTAAATAGAAACAAACAAAGAGGACTTCAAGGAAAATTGCCCATCTCTAACAGTGTGTAAAGGGGGACAAATTAATTCCTTCTCTAAAACTTTGTAAAACAATAATTTAGCTCGCAAAGAGTTCTTCCTCCTAAATTCATACAACCTGTGATGCCTATAAAACTTCAGCCCTAGAATTTATTTTGAGGCAATTAAACTGAGATGGTGAATCAGATAGCTAAGCGAAGAACATCGAAAACCCTGTGGAGGAATCGAATTTCAACCGAACCTCAAACCTAGCACACATCATTAAACACATGAGCTCTTAGTCGAAAATCATAGAACAACCAAAAACTTAAAAGAGAGTGAATGAGAGTCAGGACAAAACAATTGATAAAGGAAACAGAAAAAAAACGGAAAAAAGATATTTGAATTTTCAAAATCAGAATACCCATTTAATACTATGGTTGAGAGAAATGGTAGAGAAGCAAGTGGCTAGACAAAAAGTAACCAAAATTTCCAAAAGCAAAAAAAGATACCAAGAAAGATAGAGATAAGGAAACTCAATACATGCAACTTAAAAAAAAAAAATGCATGTCTGAATTTCCGAATAAAGGAAGGCCAAAATAAGATTTTAAAAGCAGCCAAAAGAAATGACCCACCTGGATTTATTAGAAACTAGAAGGAATACTGAGTAAAGAAAGTAGGAAGTATATAATTTAAAACTGAACAGAAAAATAGAAAAATTCAAAATTATAGTTGGGAATGTCAATAGTTGATCTCTTTAATGGATCAAATACAAAATGTCAAAGAAAAAACTGTACTGGATAAGGGTAAACAGGCAAGGATGACTTTTTCATGGTTGCTATAGGATGCGAGAAAGAGTAGAGCTCAATTCCTTTGAAATAATGCACAGCAAGCTTTTTAAAGCCTGGGGGTGTGTTGGAGGAAAATCAATGAGATGATAATAACAGTATTTGATCACTGGGATGGGTATCAATTACAGTAGTTGCCATCAGGACCACTGGGCTTGTAATATTTTCCTTTGCATTAATTACCCATGTGGAGTATGTAAGGGGCCAGAGGAAGTAGGAAAATAAAGAACTATCCAGTTGGTAGCGTCTCCAGCACCTGGATAGTATAAGATCCAGGTGAGAGGAAAGTCAGTGTTCTGGAGTCAGGGAGAAGCCTGTTTAAACTTGAGTGAAGCAAAAGGGAAACTAAAAGGCAGTTTTGGTCTAAACCAAATGAATAAAAATTTTAAAAAATCAGAAAACGTATAGATGAACTGAACAACACTATCAACCAACTTAATGGAATGGCAATTTAGAACAGTCTGCCCAAGAAGACGAGAATATATACTCTATTCAAATGCTAATGAAACATTCACCAAGATATGCAATATTATAGATGGGTCATAAAACAAACCTCAACAAATTTAAATACATTAAAATCATACCAAGAATATCTTTTAACCTCTACAAAAAATATTCTTTGATTTTAACAGAATTAAACAAGAAAAGAAAATGCCCAAATATTTGCAAATTAAACAGCATACTTCTAAATAACTTATGGATTAAAGTGGAAGTAACAAGAGTAATTGGAAAATATTTTAATTGCATGAAAATTAAAATGCAGAAAATTGAAACTAGTGGATGTAACTTCTCAGAAGGAAATTTGTAACAGGAATTGCTTATATTTGAAAAAAAACAAATGGATCAAGAGTGTAAGCTTTGTCCTTAAGAAAGTAGAAAAGATGTGTAAATTAAACCCAAAGGTTTATTGCAAAAATCTACTGTGTTTCTATATACTATCAATGATATTTGTAAATTGAAATAGAAAACAGTACCATATACAGGATCAACAACAAACAAACAATACCAAAGATAAATGAAATACAATTCAGGCAAGATTTGGGTGCAAAAAATTTTTCTAAAATAATAAGGAAAAATAGTAAAGAAAGTCTAAATGATTGTAGACATGTACTATAATAAAGGAGCAGAAGATTCAATATTATTAACATATCAATGCTTTCAAATTGGCTACAGAAGTGATGAGATCCTAAATATAATTCAAAAAAACTATTTTTTAGAAATTGATAAGCTGGTATAAATACATAGGGAAAGGCATAAGAGTAGAATTTAGTGTATTTCAATTATATCTCAACATGATCATATATATAAAAAAATAAGTCAAAGAAACAAGCAAGGAAAGGCATCAATTCAAAAATAAGAGCTCTATGGAATATTTTCCTAGCATTTAAATATAGCAAGGAAAATAGAATGAAATACACAAATGTGAATAATTTTTTAGAATTGCTTTATGTACTTTAATCAAATAAAAAACCATTTCAGATATTTAAAGAACAGAAGCTTCCCTATGTGTCAGAAATATTAAGGTCTTAGTGTAATCAAATAAATAAGTTACACAAAGGTGTTGTCATTGGAGATGGAGAAGTCTCAGGTTTGGATAGTTCTATGAAATAGGCATGGTCTAGGGGCTCTAGTCTGGAATCAAAGATGGACATTTAGGCAACTTAGACTGTTGACTGAAGTGTTGGATATGCTACTTAAAATTCAGGGGATAGCACAGGGCCAGCTTTCTAAATTTGAGTCACTTATTTTTAGATATTTCAAGACGTTATGAGAAATACTAACAGAAGTACTGCTAATGAAAACAGACTGTGACAATATGATTTAAAAGCCTCTGAGTTGTATACAACAAGGCATAGTTTTTGTTTTTTTGTTTTTTTTTAAAGATTTATTTATTTTTTATTACATATCTCCCCTTCCCCCCTGTTGCGGGGACGCGCCGAGACTTGGTCACTGCGCAGGCGTGACTTTCCCCGCTTGTGGGCTGCCTCTGCTTCTATTCATGGCCGGCTCTTGCTTCAGTTCGCGGGTGGCTGGCTGCGCTCCATTCACGGGTGACCTGCCCTGCCCGTGGCGGCTTTTGCCCTGTCCGTGGCAGCTTTTTGCCCTGCAGCTTTTTGCCCTGCCCATGGCGGCTTGCCATTCTCAAGGTGGTCTGCCCGCTAGGAGAGGTCCCTGGGAACCGAACCCGGGGCCTCCCATGTGGTATGCCGGTGCCCTATCCACTGGGCTATCGAGCGGGCCCCAACAAGGCATAGTTTTTGCATGGTGTTCAAATGGGCCAAGGTTGCTTATCACCTTATATTTAGTACCTGTTATGGAATACTGGGAGGGATCAGGAAGGATATAATATATATTTAACAATATACTTAACAATCTATCATTTAAATTTTATTTCTGGAAGGTTTAGGTTAAGGCATTATATTTTATAAAGTCAATATTAAAAACCTAGATCCAAAGTATGTCTAGCCTAAAATAATATCAGGACTAAGATATTTCACAATCATTTTAGAGCATTTCCTATAAAGGCCTTTGATGTCATGTGATATTTCTTCTATGTACTTAAAAATAACAAGCATACAAGCTGTTTTCTAATTGGCAATTTTAATGGAAGTTATATGTGAGGATCATTGGACAGAATTAAGCCTTAAGGGCTCAAGGTAATTACAAATGGGAATGAAACATGGAGGCATCTTAAGGAAGTGCTCCATCACAAAGACATGTGATAAGCAACATGTGATTCAACATAGTTGTCAAAACTCAGTAGTATGTGAGTAGGGAAATTTTTTAATGTTCATCAATAATCTGCAAATTTATTTTTAATTTATTTTCATTTCTGTTAACAATCCATATAGAGAGTTTTTAAAAGGCAAAATGTACTAGTAGTGCAAATAAAAACATTTCCAAAATTCCTCTACTCACATCAAATTCTTTCTCCCAAAAGAAAACTACTTAAAACTACTTCAGTGTTTTCTGGCATTTATTCCTTATTTCTAAATTCCTGTTATTAATTCTGTTAATTAAACTTTCAATTATTAACATTGCCTATTAGCTTCCTTCTTTGGAATATGAGAATTTAGTACCTTACATTCTATTCTTCACATTCAACACAATACACACACACACACACTGTCCACCTCCATCTTCAAGTCTCAATGTTCACTGGGGGGTTTTATTATTATATCTATGAAGATATTATTCATATCTGAGTCACGTAGTTTGCTATTATACTATTTTATTTCTTATAGAACCTATTATTATTGCTTTAATTTATAATCTCCTAATATTTTGTTTGCTTTGTATATACCTATCACATATTCAACACAAGCATTTTTTTTAAACTGTAAAACTCTTCTCAATAATTGTCAAGCATAACAAATAATCATTAATTCTATTTTCTTCAGAAGACATAAATCCTAGAACTTCCATCCCTTTAATCTGGTCAGGTTGCTTCCTAGGCCTGCTGGAAAGTAGGTCTAGGATTTCTCTAGGAATACTTCACAGCTCCCTTCTGATGGATATTTCCCAGATTTCTTACCTTCCTCTGGCTTGATTCATATTCTTGTCTTGGGAAGCAAATCCTCAAATACAAAAGGCTAGTAAATAAAATATTCAAGGAGTTTCCTGTCAGAAAATACCCTAATCTAATCTCACAATTGAGTATGTATGGCTGATTAGAATATTTTTTATGAAAAAAAATGCTTCAAGTATTGGTATCTTTTTTCTATTGCCTCAGAGATTTCAAGTATTGTTAAAAAGGCTGAAGACTCCCCCTACACCACCTCCTATCACAGGGAAGTGTTCAGAAAAATCTGGTTAACGCTGATGATCAAACATTTCATCTTTTTGTGCTTGAGTTCTGGTCATTTCACAATTAGTAAGCTCTTCAATAAATAAATTTATTTCATTAGCTTTTTGGAAATTTTCTTTTTCTTGTTTTTTATTTTTTTCTAATTGAATTCCTGGAACATGTGGATATGTATGTTGACCTTGCAAATTCATCCTCTACAAATTTCATCCTTTCTCTGATTTTCAGACACTGTGTCTATAGTTCTTCATTCCAGAATGGTTTTAAGCTATGTATTCCAATTCTGCCCAGGCATAGTTTCATTGGTGTATGACCTTTCACAGTTGCATTGGGCCTCCCAATTAAATAAGATACACACTTGGTCATATTCTACTATTGCCATCTTAAAATTCTTGAAAAAAATATTGACAAAGGGCCCTGAAAATTTTTTTTCACCTCCCCCGAGATGGCTCCCTTGTCTGTCTGCTTGCCTTCTTTAGGAGGTACCAGGAAGGGAACTTGGGACCTCCCATTTGGGAGGCAAGTGCCCAACCACTTGAGCCACTTCCACTCCCTGCTGGATGTGTCATCTGTTGGTTGCAGTATCTGCTCATTGTGGCATCTGCTCGTTGCAGTGTCTGCTCATTGCAGTGCCTGCTGGTTGCAGTATCTGCTGGTTGAGGCATTTCCTGGTTGCAGAATCTGTTCTTGGCATCTGCTGGTTGTGGCATCTGCTGGTTGTGGCATCTGCTGGTTGCAGCATCTGCTCATTGTGGTATCTCCTTGGTGTGATGTCTTGCTGGTTGTGGCATCTGCTGGTTGCAGCATCTTATTGGTTGCAGCGTCTGCTTGTTGCAGTGTCTTGCTGGTTGCAATGTCTGTTGCAGCGTCGGCTCATTGTGGCATATTGCTGGTTGCAATATCTGCTTGTTGCGCCATCCGCGGCATCTGCTGGTTGCAGTATCTGCCTATTGCAGCATCTTGCTGTTGCGACTTATGCTCATCTTCTTTAGGAAGAAGCGGTAACTGAACCTGGGACCTCATAGGTGGTAGGCAGGTGCCCAACTGCTTGAGCCACATCCCCTCCTGGCCTTGAATTTTCATTTTGCAAATGGACCCTACAAATTACGTACAGTACTGATTCTGCTGTTGAATTTTTACATATCTGCCTCTTATTTTTAATTTCAAAGTTTTCCCTCTGATTTTTGCTTGTTCATTTTAATAGCATGCTATTCATTTAAAAGATATAACAGTTTTCATTTCTCTTAGAAATTTTAAATTCCCAAAACTTACATGAAAGGAGAGAATATTGGACAAGGACCATCATGAATAAATTATTCTAAATTATCAACTTTTTTAAAAAATGTGTGCCTTATTTTTTTATTTTTACATTTTAATTATAAACTTTATTTTTAGAGAAGTTTTAGTTAACAGACAAGTTACATCAAAAGTATAGGGGATTGGGAGCAGAAGTAACTCAATGGTTGAGTGTCTTCCTCCCATGTACAAGGTCCCAGCTTCAATCTCTGGTACCTCCTTAAAAAAACAGTATAGAGGATTCCCATATTATCCCACCAACCCACATACACATTTCTCCCTATTATTTATATCTCATATTAGGGAAGTACATTTGTTACAATTGTCAAAACAATTTGAAGCACTGCTACAAATCAAGGTATATAGTTTATGGTTTACACTTTGTACTGTACAATTTTATAGGCTTTGACATGATAATGTCATGTATACATCATTGCTGTAACATACTGAACAATTCCAATGCTATAAGCCTACCCTGTGTTCCACCTTTTTATCACCCATGGTCCCCTCTGAATCTCTGGTGACTGGTATCTTTTATATTGCTACAAGTTCTTAATATCTACAATAACAATAAATCTACATTGGCCCATGGTTACACCCCCCCCCATGTTTTTTCCTTACTCAGTCTTGAGGAATTTGGGGTGATATCTACACTTGTATTGAAAGGGTGCTTAGATATTATGGGGCAAATAGAAGGAACTGTTTTGCTTGCAGTTGTAGAGTTGTAGATTCTCCCTGCTTTTAGGGATGGTGCTTGTCCATCATCATCATTTTGTTAGTTGTCCTGGGGGAGTCCGATGACCTGGAGAGTAGGTGTTGTCCACAACTCTTCTGAGATTCAGGGCTCAACTGGCATAAGAACAGACCAAAGATTTGAGTCTCTGAGACATTTATTTAATAAGTATAATAATAATTATAGGTTCAAATAAAAGGAATATAAGTATCACAAGTAGAGAATTTATAAATGAGTCTCTCTCTGTTATATTGGGGAAATAAATTATCATATATTCAAAAGTAGGGCCAACTGAAGGGCTGTTGGTTTCATGCAGCTGTGTGCCTTGCCTATAGAGTACAGATATACCTAGAGCCCTTGGGAGCACTTTTGCTTGAGGTTATTTTACTGTGGCAGTTAGTGAAATCTACCTGAGATCTATATAAGCATAACCTTTGGAATGACTTCTTGACCCATTTTGAAATCTCTTAGCCATAGAAGCCCTTTTTTATTTAATGCCTTCCCCTTATACTCAAGGTCTATTCCACATGCATTGGTGGTTGGCAAATGGTAATAATCCCTTGGTGCCAGAGAAGCTCATCCCTGGGAGTCATGTCCCATGCCAGGGGGAAGGCAATGAGTTTATTTGCTGAGTTTGGCTTAGAGAGAGGCCACATTTGAGTAACAGGCAGGTTTTCAGGAAGTAGCTCTTTTTGCCTCATTTTAATATTAAGGATTTAACTAGTGTTACCTGATTATTTTCTATAGAGTCCTTATATCTAAATTTAATATTTTATGATGTCAGAGGGAATTTTAAAATAACCAGTTTGTTAATGTATAAATCACATAAAATAGTCACCAATGTTAAATGTACAATTTAGCATATTTGGCAAATGTACATAATCATATAACCACCACCACAGTTGTGATATAGAAATGTTCTCTTACAAGCAGTTCCTTCTTTGACACTTTACAGTTTAATTGTCTCTCCTTAACCTGCCCCAGGATGACCATTGCCCTGATTTCTGTCATTATAGTTGGGTAAGAAATAATTTTCATTATGATATACCTTGGCATGGATTTATTTGGGTTTATCTCATTTTAGGTTCAATGGGTTACTGAATCTACATGTTTTTTGTTTTAAACCAAATTTTGGAAATATTTAGCTATTATTACTTCATATATATATTTTTTCTTCCCTGCATCTTTCTCCCCTCCTTCTGGGACTCTGATAACATGAATGTTAGAAAAGTTATTAGTGGTGTGTATGTTCCTGAGGATATGTTCATTTCTCTCCAATCTCTTTTGTCTCTTTTGTTCAGATTGCATAATTTCTATGTACCTGTCTTCAAATTCACCCACTCTTCCTTGATCATCTGTATTATGCTCTTGAAACCATCTAGCAACTTTTTTAATTCACTTATGCTCATCCTCTTTTATTATTATTGTATTATTCTTGTTTCCTCATTGCACTTTATTTTGGATAATTTCATCATTATAACTTTACCTTTATAACTTTACCTTTAAAGATATTTTGGGGGCCCGGCTAGATAGCTCAGTGGATAAAGAGCTCGCTGGGAAACCACATGGGAGGCCCTGGGTTCGGTTCCCAGGGACCTCTCCTAGCGGGCAGACCGCCTTGAGAATGGAAGCCGCCATGGGCGGGCCGGAGCCGCCGTGGGCAGGGCAAAAAGCTGCCACGGACAGGCAAAAGCCGCCACGGGCAGGGCAGGTCGC
>PVKH010002202.1:0-20212 GCA_004027955.1 Chaetophractus vellerosus
GTGAACGGACGCAGAGACCGCCCACAAGCGGGGAAAGCCGCGCCTGCGCAGTGACCACTCTTGGTGCGTCACCGTAGGGGGGGGGAGGGGAGATATGTAATAAAATAAATAAATCTTAAAAAAATAAATAAATAAATAGATGCCTTGATATTCCAATGAAATACTGTACAGATAACTAGCAGATTTAGAAAGAAAACAAACAACTCAGGGTTTTCATTGGGGTGTGGGGAGGACAGCAGGGCTCAAGTGAAAAGTGGAGGGCCACCCAAGTTATAATTTGTGTTTGGATAATTGGTGGTTTTTGGTATAAAGCCATGTAGTCAGTATCCCAATTGCAAGAGACAGTAGAGAGCAGTGGCATATTAGTTTATTTGACATCCTGGGCAGATCTTGTACACGCGCTGTCTCTCTCTCTCTGTAACCACATCTCTCCTTTACAACACAGTTATTTTCAGAAATAATTATGAAATGAAATGAGTAATAAAAACAGCCAGAAAAGAAACTTGAATTTCATTCATTTATACATATATAAAATCATGCCAGTTGCCATAAAATAAAATACATGTTACATTGGAAAGAAGTAGTGGGTTACTACTTTTAAAGTGCATTAATTTATTTTTTGAAACAAGAAAAACTTATTTGCACACTGGTCTCTCAGAATATTGAAGAAGGATAATCTAGGTTCTTTGCAGGCCTTAACTTCTGCAGATTTGTCAGATACTGTCAACAGCTGATCATATATTTTGTTCAGTAGACAGGTAAAACTAAGTTTATCCATCTGTCTTTATCCATAATTGATTGAAGAACCCTTTTTGTTTTAACTACAAAAAAGTTTGAAACAATGGATATACAAATAGAAAAAGTCTTAAACATAAGAGTACATTTGCCAGAGGTTTACAAAAACCTCATTTTATGAAAAATTCTAGGAAGTATAGTGCTGCTTTCCATGTCTCTCTTCAGCATTGATTCCAGCAACTTTTTAGAATATCTCCTCAGTCAAAAAATTTCATGCCAAGAAAGTTTTCCCAGAAAATGCAATATAAATTTTAATTATATTTTGTACACACTTTTGAAGTTGTATGTTAATGTCCATTTCCTTTTTTGTTACTTATTAATGGCCTTCTCTGTAGTTTTTGTTCTTGGACCTTCAGTTTTAATTTTTGTGTTTCACTGTACTTTTGTTGAAGAGCAATTCTGGCTGTTTACAGGTATTTCTATGTCTGCTTAACCTCACCTAAAACTTTACCAGAACAAAAAAGATACCTGAGGAAAGAAAAATTGCACACAGCTGTCATATTTCAAATGTACTATTTAAACACGGGAATTTATGTAGGTACCACAGCTTACTTCCAAATGAACAGATGTAGAAGATCCCCATGTTTTGGGCTCCAATCATGTTGCTGGGGTTTCCAAAAGAACTGCCATGTAGAATAGCTTGTTAGAGGGTATGTAATTAAAATGTGCACATTTGATGCTTACCTTGTATATTGTTAAAACCACAGCAATTGTTTAAATCTTAGAGTCTCAGTTAACAAAATATTTTTGGGAAGGAATCTTTTATCCCTGATATTACTTAAAATTTCTGGTGTTTGGGGATAACAAACTATCAGTTTTATTACTGTATTTAGAGTCTTTAGAGAATTCACTCACTGCCTTCCCCAGGATGTACTGCTCCTGTTGCCCTACTGTAGGTATGCTGTTGCCTTTAAGTTCAATAGTTGACCAACCCTGATGTTTGTAAAATCTCCTTCTACAGTATCCCCAATACATCTATCTGTATGTACCTTAGTACAAGGATTACACTTTATTTTGTCAGAGCTAAGTTTTAAATGGATTATAGATTCCCTACTTCAAGGACTCCTACACTATAGAAATTTACTGCAAAATACCTTTTAAGTTTTTAGGAAATAGTCTTTAAATGTTAATGGCCATATGTTTCTTAAGAGTTGTCGAATGATAAATCACATTAGAAATGTCAGCCAAGTTTGGGGTTCAGTAGGAGATATGGCCCAAATTTTTTATAAGAGCCTTTTACTATTGTCTAATTTAATAAATTTAAGAGCATGTTTTATAAAGTTGGTGTAAACTCTCAAAAGTTAGTTTTTTGTTTTTTATATATGAACTGCCTAGAATAGGCAAAAGAGTAAGAAAGTAGATTATTGGTTGCCAGAAGTGGGGGTCGGGGAGAAGAATGGGGAGTGACTGCCAGTAGGTTTCTTTTGGGGGTGATAACAGTGTTCTAAAATTCATGGTGATGTTTGTACTACTATGTGAATATGCTAAAAACCACTGAATTGTGTACTTTAAAAGGCTGAATTTTATAGTATATGAATTGTATCTCAATAAAGCTGTAATAAAAACCAAAAAAGGTTTTAGCATGCCATTTTCATTGTTTCATTGCTTGATCTGATTTTCTTTCAGATTGAAAACAATGTCCAGGAGCTACTGAGTGGTTTTGTTTTGTTGTTTGTTTGGTTTATGCATTCTTTCCATTTTAAAGGTATGGATCCTGGAAAGGTAGTACAAATTGTCCCAGGTAAAACAGTATAGAAGTAGATGTTTGGAGATTTGGCTCAAGCCCAGTTCACAGCTCCACATACCTGGCCTGCAGTTTTTTGATCAGTGTTTATTGGATCATATACAACTTTTGTACATTTGAGACATGGTGGCACGTGTACTATCAGAATAATATACTTTTGAAAGAATTTGTCAAAGTTTAAGAAAAATGAAATGTAAGTTTTTATGTCATTCACAGTTTAATGCAGTACAAAAAATCAACATTTAATACTTAAGATATGCTTTAGTCTGTTTATGCTTTCTTTTGCTAATTTATATTCAAAATTGAATTTTATAATTAGAGGTTTTGTGAAGGCTAACTTTTTCAATTTTAATTTCATGCTTGCATTGATCAAGTCATTACAACTTTGGAAATAACTGGATTTAAATAAAATACATAAAATATGGGTTAATTTTAAATTTTATCTTTAAATCAAATGATTTTAAATTCTAGAACAAACTGTCATTGCGTCTGTTGAAGGAAATATTTAATTCATAAAATGTTTTATAGTCAGCTTTTAAAGGACACAAAGTTCACTTGTGAGACGTAATAATTAATAAAAGTGATTTTGAAATCTGGCATCTGTGCTACCAGATTAGGGCTATGGCATGGATGAAACATTGGGCATTTCCTAAAATCACCTCCTGGCCTTTTTCTTGAGTAAGTGAAAAGGAAGAAGTTAAGGATTGATTGGAGTTCAGTGAACCAAAATGAAGGTTAAAGAATGGAAAATGACCTATTGTGGAGAGCTGGAACTGAGTGAGTTAAAAGCCCTGAATTGGAGAGAAGCAACCTTGGTTGAGAAATGAATGTTTTGAGTGAAGGGCAGACCCTTGGAAATTGTTCAGAAGGTAGGCTTAAATAAAGAATAATTTAGGGCCCACTTTATAGGGTAAGTTGTCAGAAATTAACTACTTAGGAAATTAGTTCTGCCAGCAGCAAAAGGTAACAGAAGGTGATACAATTAAAGATAGGAAAAATTGCAAGTGACGTTTAAAAAACTGTTTATTATTAATATTCTACTTTTTAAATGCACATAAATAGTTACTTACAAATGGTTTTATATTTAATAGTATATATTTGACTTAAGTGTGTATATTTTGTAATATTTTTCTAAATTCTGGAACTAGGAGAAAGTGAGCCAGTTTATGGGAAAATGCGATAAGGTAATCGAATTTAGGAAGAAGTATGAAAATATTTTAAACCTTTGAACTTGAGACTGTTATGTGCAACTTGTAGAAATACCTGGTTTTGAATCTAGAAATTTGAGGAGTGACATTTATGGAGAAATAGAACTATTTTTCTGTTCTCTACTGTTTGTCACACTGAAGACCTCACTCAGTCGGAGCTAGGAAGCAGGACAAGATTCTTTTTCCTGTCTCTATGTTGGAAAAAAGCCTTGCAAATTGTATATTTCACAATGGGAATAATTTCATGTTGATGCCAGACCTGTCTTGTCTCCATATCTTCCTCTAAGCAAGTGGAAAAGTGGCTAAATGGTCGCCTTTCAAATGAAGGATTTGACTCTGGAATGTGAAAGGAATTTACATGGGAGTAAATTATATCCATAATTAAAGGCATACTTTCTTTAATGCCCATATATTGTTTTAAAAAAATAATATCTTCGACAATGACTTCCTAGATTTGGAGTTTAGATCTACAAGTGCTTCTGTTATCATAAGGATTTAAAGGAGAAATTGCTAAAACTTATTTTTCTTTTGTTTTAGTATTACTGAAAAGTTTTATTAAAGATTTACAAATCATTTATTTAAGCATAGTAACTCTTAACTTAAAAAAAAAGATTTACTGCATGGACAAGTCATACGATAATGATCTGTAACCATAGTTTATGGCTTAATTAAATTTTTATAATCAAAAGTGGGAGAAAGATGGCTTTTTTGCATCTCAGACACACAAAGCTAAAAGTTCATTTCAAATCCATGCATTAGAATTGTTTTGTTTTAAAATTAGTGCAGATGAGCTAAGTTTAAATTAGAAATAGAAATAGAGAAAAGAATCCCACCTTTCAAATGCAATTAACATTTTAGAGTATTATCCGTTCAGTCTCCTCCCCCACACATACCTGTGTTTGGAATTTTTTATGTGGTTACCAGGTTGTCTCCCCTCCCCTCCCCCCTTCCTTCTTCCCCTTCCCTTCCTTCCCCTCCTTCTTTTACTTTTTATTTTGAAATAATTTCAAACTTAAAGGAAAGTTGCAAAAATAGTGCAAAGGTAACTCAGAGAACTCCAGTATACCCCTTACCCAGGTACCTGAATTTACCAGCTTTGAACATTTTGCTACATGTTATATCATTCTGTCCATTTTCTAACATTTGAGAATAACTTCCATTACACTCCTTTACTATTTAATACTTCCATGCATCTTTCCTAAGAATGAGGATATTCACTTATGTAACCACGTTGAGTATAATTACCAAGTTCAGGAAAATTAAAAGTTTAGTCTATATTCCAATTTTTTCAACTGTCCCAATAATGTCTTTTGGGCATTTTGTCCTCCGTTATTAGATCCAGTCCAAGGTCATGGATTACATTTGTCATTGTCTCTTTAGTCTCTTCCAACCCCCTCCCTCAATGTCAGTAACATATACAACATAAAATTTCCATCTCAACCACTCCCAAGCATACAATTTAGTGACCGTCTCATTCACAGTGTTTTGCTGCCATCACCACTACACATTAGGAAAACGTATCTATCATCCCAAGCCAAGACCCTGTACCTATTATGCATAAACTCCCCACTTCTCTCTCCCCCTCTATCCTGTTCTGGTACCTCTAGTATACTTTATGTCTTTATGAATTTGTCTATTCTAAATACCTTATATAAGTGGAATTATACAATGTTTCTCTTTTTGTGTCTGGCTTATTGCACTCACCATAATGTTTTCAAGGTTCGCCCATGTTGTAGCATGTATCAGAACTTCATTCCATTTTCCAACTGAGTAATATTTTATTGTTTATATATATACACCACATTTTGTTTATCCATGCATTTGTTGATGGACACTTGAATTAATTCCACCTTTTGGCTATTGTGAATAATGCTATAAACATTGGTGTACAAATATCTATTTGAGTCCCTGATTTCAATTTTTGGGTATATGCCTAGAATTGGAATTGTGGGATCATATGGTAATTCTGTGTTTAACTTTTTGAGGAACTGCCACACCGTTTTCCAGAGTGGCTGCACCATTTTACATTCCCACCAACAATGTACAAGGATTCTTGGTGGCACTTATTTCCTTTTTTCCTTTTCTTTTTTCTTTTTTTTAAAATAACCATTCTGGTGGGTATGAGGTGCTACCTCATTTTAACTTGATAGTTTTAGTAATATGGATTATTTTCTGATTTTAAAATAGAGAAAATTTAAGAACATGTGGTTATTGCTTCAGGTAGATTTCTTTTGTAGAATTGTTGGTTTAAAAAGTACGGTCATATTTTTAGTTCTTGATACTAGATTTTTAAATTTTCCTTCAATTAGGTTCTACAGCTGTGTATGTTTGTGAGTTCCTTTTTTGTTTTATGCTAAGCCATTATTGCCAATTAGATAATTGAAGAATTGTAGTTAATTGTCTTAATTTGTGCTTTGATTATTGGTGTGGTTGAAAAAATTTTTATTAATTAACCCATTGATATTTCCTTTGTTAATTGTGTTGCTTTCCTCTGTATATTTTTCATTTTCACTAACTTACTGTTTGTGCTGTTGATTAACTTTTTAAAGATTTATTTATTCCCACCTCCACCCCCCATTGTTTGCACCTGCCATCTGCTAGTCTTTTTAATTTTTTTTAATTTTTATTTTATTATATATCTCCCCCCCTTTCTGCTGCTGTGTTCATTTTTGCGTTCTTCTGTGTCTGCTTGTCTCCCCCATTGCGGTGATCTGCCGAGTCAGCTCACCACGTGGCGGCCTTGCCTGCTCGTGGGTGGCTTTGCCCTGCCCGCGGCGGCTTGCCTTCTCAAGGCGGTCTGACCGCTCAAGGAGGCCCCAGGAACCAATCCTGGGGGCTCCTATGTGGGAGAGAGGTGCTCAACCTCTTGAGCCACCTCAGCTCCCTAGTTTGTTGTGTGTCTCCTTGTCTTTTCTCATTGTGCCAGCTCACCTTCTCCAGGAGGCCCAGGGAACCAAACCTGGGACCTCCCATGTGGTGGGCAGAAGCTCAGTCACTTGAGCCACATCTGCTTCCCTGATTAACTTTTATACAATATTATATCAGCTTTCCGGTAGAATGGCATAATGGTATTTAGTTAACATGTAAAACCCCCCCCCCCCATCAAATTCCATTCCTCAATATTTAGAAAGTATTGACCCAAACAAACCTTTGGTAAATTGTTATTAAAGGTTTAAAATGAAATGCCAGGTAAGAAGGAACTGAACTATCCCTTATCTGATTTTTCTAGCAATAAGTGTTTTATGGAGTTGCTGCCTTCAGGCTGTAATTAGATGGACAAAGCATCTTTGCAGAAAAAATTATTTCTAAAGATTTCTAAAGTGTTTGTGTTGTTAATAAACATTAAAGTTATATTGGATTTAACTCTTGATTTGGTTTAAGCCAGTGGGTCTGATATATTAAGTCAAATGAGCAAAAGAGGAGGAAAGACTGTAGGATTAAATGCTTTGGTATCTTTGTCTATCAGGAGGGAGCGTTGCATACCAGCCTATGAGCAAAGGAAGGAATCTTTCATATAATCCAGTGTAAACTACATTATAAAGAAAATCTAAGGAAAGCAAATTTTAAAAAGCATAGAGAAAAGAAAAGTAGGTTTAAGTATCCCATTGAGAGAGATTGTGAAAGGAAATACTGCTTGAGGGATTTAAGGTTGAAAAAGTTATTTTGACTAGTACTTAGCCTTCTAATTCTTTCCATTGCCTTGACATCTCAATTCAAATTTGATATGGTAACTTTGAATTCTGCCAGTTTTGTTAGACAGCTTTATGAGTTTCTAGAAACTGCTAGTCACTAGGAACCAGAACAGAACCACTCACAATTTACAATAGACTAATTGATCTATTATCAGTAGATTGCATCATAAATAACTTAGAAAAATATAGGCAGAATGAGAATTGTTGAATGGATTTTAGCTAGTTGGTAGTATCCAAAGAATATTATTTGATCATTGGTTATCCTATAAGTAGGTTGTTCTGTTAAAAGAAATTTTTTTTAACCATTGACTTGGAGGAAAACGTACAACACAGGTTCATGAAATTTACAGTCTGGACCAGCTGCCACATCAAATAACAGTATTACTTCAAAACCACCTAAGTAAATTGAAAGGACTGTCTGAAATCAACATAAGTTCTACCAAAAGATAAAGTCAGCATGGAGATCTTAGTTTTGATAGCAATGCTGGCAAAAACTGTTTTGAGAGTTTCAGTTGATTATAGATATGAATTAAAGACTGAAGTGCTGTTTTTTTCAAACAAATCTGTTTTATTGATAAATATTTAAAAAGCATACAAGCCAACCAAAGTGTACAATCAGTGGTATTTTGTATAATCAAATAGTTGTGCATTCATCAAGTCAATCATTATTAGAACATTTCATTCCAATAATAATAAGCAAAAAAGAGACAATAGAACATTTCATTCCAATAATAATAAGCAAAAAAGAGACAAACGCATCACCTCTTGATCTCTCTTTGCTTTCACCCACTGTACATAGCTCCATGCCTCTCTAGTTTATTTGTATTTATATTTTATATAGGTGGAGTCAAGCAATATAATCCCTTGTGTCTAATTCTTTCCCTCCATATATTTCCCTTTTTATAAAAAAAAAAAACTCTTATGGAAGATTATTAATATATTACCGTATACTGTTGGCCATAATTTGCTTTGGTTGTATTTTTGTCTGCTGCTAACATCTTGTGACATTAACATTTGTACAGTTTCAAAGAAAAGCCATCTTATATATGCAGTAATACCTGTATTCATATTTCACATGAGGTTTCACTGCTCTAGAGTCCCATGTTACATTTTTTTTAGCTTTCCTTCTAGTAATATACCTGACCTTAGACTTTTCCTAGTAGTGGTATTGCCAGGTCACATGGCAAATCTGTATTCAGCTTGGCTTAGGGAACTGCCAAAGTCTTCTACAGTGGCTGTACTATTCTACATTCAGTGAATATTTGTTCCTATCTCCACATCCTTTCCAACACTTGTAGGTTTCTTTCATTTTATGTTATTTTATTTTATTTTAATCTGGGCAGGCCATCTTCACATATTTTAAATTATGATAAGAGGGAGTGTTATCTGTGCTTCAGATGCTACATTTTGGCTTCTATATTTTGCAGCAACACGGTAGTCATATTTAGACTTTCATACGGCTATTCAGCTAGCGGTAGAGCAAAGCATCAAACACATGATCTGCTGCTGGCAAGTATTACGTTTTTGCCACTATACTTAGGCCTTCTAAGGAAGTCTTGTACCTTTTAGGGGTGCTGCTATGGCTATTTCGTATAGGAGGACTTTGTGGCTGCTATGAATTATTTTCATTGACAGATTGTATTAATTGTGAATATAGGCTGTAATTGTAGGGAAGAACACTGCACCTAACGATGTTTATTGTGCACTTGCCCAGTGCCAGGTGATAGACTAGTGGTTTCATGTACAAAAATTCATTTAGTTTTTAATAAAATTGATGCCTGTGAAGTAGATACCACTATATTCTTTTTATATATGAGGACACTGCAGCTTAGAAAGGTTAAATATTGTGCTCAGAATCATCTACATGGTTGGATCCAGATTCAAAACCAAATCTCTCTTTTCCTCCAGAATACCAGAGTCTTATTTTTTTCACTAGTAGATTTTGTTGGAAATATCTAGTTTGGGGGCTTTATATATAAAGCTGACTGATTTTTTTTTTCTTTTTTGTAGGTTTGCTGGCTGAGATTGATGTCAGAAAAAACTAGAGCTTGAATTATCTTTACATCTCTATACTATTGTATGCACGTTATAACTTGATGAAAAATTAGGACATGTTTTCCAGCTGGATCATTATGATGCCTCCCCCCCTTAAGTCTCATCCATAAAAAATATATTTAATGATTGAATATATTAAATAGTTGAAATGTATTAAATGCTTCTGAGGTGACTAGCAGTCAGTTTGGGCCTTATTTCTAAAACAAAGTTTTTTTCTCTGGGTCCTTTGGCTTTTGTAACTTTTGACTGTGACCTATACAGTAAAAATTACATTTTTACAATGACTCTCTGGTGCTTGTGCATAAATACCCAACACAAAACAGAATTTCCATAGAACAGTATTTACTCTTACTGTGTCCAGTACTATTTTAGTTTTTACTCTTTTCTGTTAAAAATAAACAGAAGGTCTGTCACCATTGAGCTCATTTTTACAGTCTACTAATGTTTCAAGTGACAGTTTGAAAAACACTGTTCTAGATTATCTCCAGGACTCCCTAACATCTATTGCATACTTTTTTTTTTTGCACTAAGTGCTTTTATATGAATTATTTTATGTATTCTTAAAAATTCCCTTAATAAGTTAGGATCTGTTGTACCCTATTGTGCAGATGAGGAAACAACATCTCATAGCCAGGATTTCCCAGCAAGTTTGATTATTGAGCCACTAGTCTTAACAGAAAATTGTTTTCCAGAATGGAATAACTCTATTCAAAATCTTAGATCACTACAAGTTTATATGCTTCTGAGGGATTCCTTAGTGGACATTGATGACTGAACTTTTTTTTTTTTTTTTTTTTTTTTTAAGATTTATAAATTGCAACTTTGTGCTACATATCTAGTAATAAATCATCTCCAACTAACTCATTTTGTTTTAGAATGAGAAAGATAGACTACACATAGATAGGAAGCAAAACGTCATGATAAGCAGTACAGTTGATTTCCATTTGCATGAAACAAAAGTCATGGTGTAATTGTTGTGGGGAAGGGAGGAGAGTAGAAGCAAGGAAGAGAAATGATTCAACATTTATTAAATACTTTTTAAAAAGTAAAATTGTATTAAAGTATATTATTCATACATGAACATACATAAACAATAAGTGAATAGTAAAAGTTGAAACTATTTTAAATGCTTTCAAATTGGTAACCTATTTCTCAAAACGGTTTACAAAGAAGGTAGTACTGTATTTATTTTAAAGATGGGGAATCATGCTCAGAGCTAGCTACCACAGTGAGCCCATGCCTTCCTTGGAAATATTGATTGAATTGGTATTCAGAAAGTAGAATTTTACTGTACAACATGCTGGCTATTTAAAGTTCTCCCTCATGCCCCAGGATAAAGTTGAGTTTTACAAAATAAAAGTAATTTATTGGTCCTAAGTCTGAAATCGAAATTTGGTTGCTTTGTTCTATAGCTTATTATTTTGACCATCTAACCTGTGCTGACAGTTTTTCCCAAGTCAGGACCTTCTTATTGTAGAGCTATTTAAGCATCAAAAAAAATTTTTGGCATAACTTACATTGCATCCAACTTGTTGCTTGGCTGGGTACATCACTTTACCTCTGTGACACTTATTTTCTTTATTGAAAGCTCATTGCCCCCCCCCCCCCAATTGTATCCAACCCTTCTCTATAACAATTATTATATATTAGTATATTAACTTCTAGTTTGGGTCTTCATGCATATTTTTTTCTTTTAACATCATTATGTAGTCCTTGTTATCTTTAATGTCATTCTCTGTGCTAATGTATTAAAATATTAATAAAATCATTTCCTTACTGTTAATGTCTTATTGGAAATAACTCAGGCTTTGGGAAATGGTAGGCCATGAATCTTGAATCTACCACTTACTAACTTCATGACTTTGAGTAGATTCTTGAACTTCTGTGCATCAGTGCTCTAATACATAAATTGGAGTTAAAACATCTACCTCACCATAAAGGCTGTCACTATTTCTATCCAAATGGCTAGTGTTACAGTACATGTTTACCAGTAAAGTATATCAATTTCAGTATAATTTCTGGGTCTCCAATGAAGGCATTGAGCTAGATTTCAAAGGACCTTTTGGCCTTGCAAAAAGGTAGAGACCATTTGATGAATTTGTGTTTTGAAAAGTCTGTAAAATATTTAGTACCATTCATTGAACTTCTTTTTCTTTATTAGAGAAGTGAGTTTGCAGAAAAATCGTGCAGAAAATAGAATTCCCATAAACCCCTCCTCACATGCACAGTTTTCTCTAGTAATGCTTTGCATTAGTGTGGTACTGTTGTTACAATTGATGAAAGAATATTATAATTGTACTGTAGTTTACAATAAGATTTACTGTGTTGTAAAGACCTATGGTAGGTTTTAAATTTTATTTTAGGCTAATAACATAAACTATAATTTCTCCTTTTAAACCACATTCAGATACATAATTCAGCATTGTTAATTACATTTACCATGTTGTGCTACCATCACTAACATGTGTTACCAAAACTTTTCAACTACCCCAAACAGAAATTTGCACCAATTAAGCATTAACTCCCCATTCCCTGCCCTCACCCCTGGTACCTGTCATTGTACTTTAAAAGGTAATCTTTTTAAACCTCCATTTTTGAAACTTCTGTATCTGCTAGTAGTGTTTTTCCTTCATAAATTATATCAATACAAATGCACAGTTTTAAGATTTAAGGAAAGCATTGGTAAAGGAGGGTAAGGGGTTTCTAAAAAGAAACTTTAAATGTGATAGAAGCCATGCTAACAGGTAAGAGATATGATGAGGGTGGTCATCTATAAAGCATTGAAACATGAGCTTGTCTCTCTTTGTGCCAAACACTGAGCTTGCCACTTCACTAAGTTCTCAGATGCTTGTTGAGTGATTGTAAAATCAGCCAAAACTGCATTTATGTCCTCACCTGCCACTCATTCCTTAACGGAATGGAATTTGGCATCAATTTCAAAACCAGATATCACTTGCAGCCACCATTGCTAAAGTGAATGAACAAGGTTTAGTTTGTATCCTAATTAACCTCTTGTAGCATTTGACCTTGCCACATTCCTTTAATTTTCGGGTCTCCACTTTCTCCTGGTTTTCGTTTGTGCATTTCCTCTTCCCTGCCACATTGGAATTTGAAGTGTAACCTAGCCATGTATATGTTTTTGCCCTCTACCCTCCTCCCCCCCAGCTCACTACAAGCTCCTCTTCAGTGATCTCATTCATTCTTATGGCTTTATTCTATGACCTTTCCATTTCTATCCTGGACCTCTTTTTTATGCTCCAGATTCATATTCCAGACTCTACCTGAAGTCCCTGCTTGGATATTCAGTAGTTATCCCCAATTATGGCCAATATGTTTCATTGTTATTCCTGAACCAATACAAGATACATGTAGGCACAGCTACTTGCCTATTCTTTCCTATATTCCCCTTATAGTTAATGATCTCTACATCTGTTTAGTCTGTAAGAGTATTGTATAAAGGTATGAATATGGTATTAGAGATTGTGAGCTCTAGAATCAACAAACTTCAGTTCTGTTCCATTCCCTATCTAAAACAGATGTAACTCTTTTGAAGTATCATCTCAGAACAGGTGTAACAAAATCAACCTTAATTGTTAATATGCTTAAATGAAATAACTAATGAACTATCTAATTGATTGCTGCCTGGTACATAGTGGTAGGCACTCAAATATTGATTGCCTTATTTCTTCCCAAGTTTTTTCTTTATGGAATGTAATAGCGTCCTTCAACAGTCTCTTCGATATGGCTCTTAAATATTTCCATGCTGATATTTTGCTTACACAATGGTTTTACTGTTATATGGCATAGTCGGTGCTTTAATATTTTAATAAATTATGATAATTTCGACTTGGAATGCTTTACTGCAGTTGGCTGCGTTTTTTTTTTTCTTTTAACAAATCAGTTTCATTGATACATATTAATAAAACAATACAGTTCATCCAAAGTAGTATTTGGTATAATCACAGTTGTACTTTTACCACTTCAATCATTATTAGACCATTTTCATTATTTCATTAATATTATTTAAAAAATAGACAAATTCATCACCTCTCCATCTCTCTATGCTTTCCCTGCTGTACATAGCTGCTATTTCTGGCTATTCTTGTACATTTTTTAAAAATGCAGTTTTATTGAGATATATTCACAAAACATATGATCTACCCAAAGTGTATAATTAATGGCTTTTAGTATAATCACAATGTTATGCATTCATCACCACAAAAATTTTAGAACAATTTCATTACTCCAAAAAGAAAAACTCCACAACCCTTAGCAGTCACCTCTATTTCTTTATCCTTCCCCAACCCTACATAACCACTAATTTCATCTTTATAAATTGATATATATTTACATTTTCTATAAATGGAATCATACAATATGCGTAGTACTCTGGTTTCTTTAACTTAGCATAAACTTTTTGTCATATTAACATTTTGGCTGTGTTTTTATATGGTGTATTGCATAACTCTTAAGTATTTTATAATTTATAAATTGTCAGAATATACCCTTTATAAATGTATTCCATGTATTCACGAATTATGTGGTGTTGATGTTTTTTAGAATTGTGTTTGAAGTATTTTCTTAGTTTTTTTTTTGTTGGTTTACATAATTGCAGAGATTACAGTGGTTTTTCCAATTGATTTTCAATTAGCCAGCATTCTCTAGGAGAATATTTTTGTTTCTCACATTTTTTGTATCTGAATTTTGTGGAAAAATTCTGCGTTTCACTGGTAACACCAGAGTATCTGGTCCTTATATTGATTGTGCCTGGCATTCCATACCTTTCCTAAAATTGCTTTTCCTGGTATCGGTAGTCACATGTCTATAGATTTGAAAAGCTCTGAAAATTCTCTGAATTTTTAGGATATGCTGCTAGGTAGGTCTATTTACTCTGGGAAAAGAGACTTTTGTTTTCCAGAGTTAGCCTCTTAGCAATGGCCTGGTAAAGTTCTGTATCCTAGTGTGTTCTTATTTGAAATACCGACGTTAATTGAAAAGAAATGGAAATACGTTGCAAATAAAGTTGATAATGCTTAGAAAGGCCTGAAACTTATTTCAAAACATGTTCTTAGGGTACTGGGTGTAGCTCAGTGGTTGAGCACGTGCTTCACATGTGTGAGGTCCCAGGTTCAATCCCCAGTGCCTCCTAAAATTAAGTAATTAGTTAAAAACATGTTTTTTACAAGTCCCAGGTTGGTCTGTGCATATGATTAAACAAAACAGTTTAAGAAGCTAGATAGGAGCTTTCAGATATCAGGGTTTTATCTTTATACCCTCTGAGATGGACTCTTATATCTTGTTTGGATTTAAACTTTTGGGGGAAGGAAAAAAATGTGGTCAAGTCCCTTGGAAACACCTGATTGTTGGATTTATGGTTGTGAGGTTTGTTGAATTTGCTGTTAACTTTTTTATAATGGGCTGTCATTTTTATTTAAGTAAAAAAATTGTGAATTCCTATACTAACATCACAAAATTACTGGAGCTTTATAATCACATTTTTAATCCTTCACTTGATCTCACATGTGTTTCCCCAAATGAACCTTATTTGAAGTTCTCTTCTAAAATCCCATTGAGATTTGGATTGAAATTACATTAAATATTGACAAAGTTGGGAACTGGATATAGCTCAAGTAGTTGAGCGCCTGCTTCCCATGTAGGAGGTCCCTGGTTTGATCCCTGGTACCTCCTAAAAACAAACGATAAAACCAACTTGGGGGAGCCAGGGTACCTCTGTGGTTGAGCGCCAACTTCGTACATACATACAAGGTCCTGGGTTTAGTCCTTGGCCCCAGTGCCTCCCTTTCCCCCCTGAATTGGCAAAGTGACACTGTGGGCGTATTCAGTCCAGGAATATCGTGTGTTTCTTTCCATTCAAGTCATTTTTGAGTTCTTGAATAAAGTTTTATAATTTTTTCCATTATGGGTTTTGCAAATGTCTTAATATTGTTACCTATAGGTTTGTATTTTGTTTCGTTTTTCATATTTTCAGTATGATCTTTTTCCCATTGCATTTTCTAAGTGATAATACAGGTATGTAGGAGAGCTTTTGGTTTTTATGTACTAGCCAGTTGTTAAACTCTTTGTTCCAAAAGTTTATCATCTTAGTTAATAGATTGCAACTGTTATTGTAGAAATGAGGAGTTGACCACTAATTTTCTAAGACTTGGTTATTTGAGAAGAACTTTTCACAATATTGCTTGTATTTTTTCTCTTTTTATGTTTTCTTTTAATTTTTTCTTTTCTCTTTTTATTTTTAAGCTCTTTTCACTTATGGATATGAAACCTCCCATTTCTAGAGCCAAGATGATTCTCATTACTAAAGCTGCTATTAAAGCTATTAAGGTAAGAGTAAAATAAATATATTCAATTCGAGAAGTGTGTTTTAGAAATTTGAAAATGTTTTTGTTAAGTGTGAACATTTATCTTGTGATTAGTTCAGCGTTGAGTCAAAGAACATGAACCGGTTTTTGCTGAAGATAAGTGATACAGTGCATTTGCATTATAACATACTATTTCAAAATAGTGTTTTTCTTAATTTCATTTAATCCTTGTAAAAACCAGCTGGTTATTAGACTCATTTTTATAAAAGAAACTAGGGCTCAGTGAGGTTAAATGTTTTAACCCAAGATCACGGTTTAGTAAGTGACTCACTTTAGAAACTGTATGCTTTTAGTTCCAAATTCATTGTTCTTATCCTTTTCATACCATGTTGCTTATGACAGTATGCTGCTTTATAAGATTTATTGATTAAAATCTAAGAAAAGCTCTACTGTTTGGGGGGGATTTTGTAGTTTCCTATTTTAGTTAATTTCTTTCTGATTTGTTCTAAAACTCTTAAAAAGTGTAATGTGGATTATTTCTCATGGTTCATTCAGTATTATCTTGAGAATTATTTAAATTTTGCAGATTCCAAAGTTTTATTTTCTAATTACAGGGAATGTAGAAACAGTTAAGCTGAACAGTACTTTTCCTATTTTTTGCTCCCTTTTTTATTGTGATAAAATAAATATAACAAAACTTTCCATTTTAACCTTTTTTTTTTTTAATGTACAATTTAAGTGCAACCATACAGTATTTGTTCTTCTGTGTTTGGCTTAATTCATTTAGCATGTTTTCAAGTTTTATTCACATTGTAGCATGTATCAGAACTTTATGCTTTTTTTATGGCTCAATAATATTGTGTCTATATACTCATTTTGTTCATTTATCTGCTGATGGACACTCAGGTTGTGTCCACCTTTGGGCTGTTAGGAATAATGCTGCTATGGACACTAGCGTGCAAGTGTCTGTTTGAAGTCTCTGTTTTCATTTCTTTGCTGTATGTGTATACCTAGAAGTATAATTGCTGGGTCTGTGGTATTTCAGTTTAACATTTTGAAGAGCCACCAACTGTTTTCCACAACAGCTGCACTGTTTTACATTTTCCGCCAGCAGTGCACTAGGGTTCCAGTATCTCCACATCCACAAAAACACCTTAATGTATTTTTTAAAATAGTAGCCATCATAGTAAGTGTGAAGTGGTGTCTTGTGGTTTTGATTCGTATTACCCTGATGACTAATGATGATAATTTTATTTTATTTTCAGCTTTATAAGCATGTCGTTCAAATAGTAGAAAAGTTCATCAAAAAGGTAACTATCAATTTCATTATTACCTCATTTTAGTTATTATCGGTATTTGTACTTTGTAAATTGCAATTTGGGTGTCTATTTCTAAAGCCACTCTACTAAAAAGAAGTCACTAGACTTTTAGTCACCAGATGTTCTTTTTAAAAACAAAACACATTCTGTTGATAGAGCACTTATTGTGAACTAGAAACTCAACTTTGTCAGACCTCACAACAGTGTTCTTGTTTTTTTGGGCAGGGCCCTTCCCTAAGCCTGATGTGCCCCCTGTCTACCCTGTTGGCATTAAATCATCTTTGAATACTATTTCAGATGATATTGCTTTGCAAAGATTTCCCAACTTTCTCTTGCCTCCATCAGCATTAAACCATTTTTCATTTCTATATTTGTATGTTGTTTTACAATGATGAGCACACGTCCATCTCAGTAGAGGACTGAGAATAGAGACTTTATGCATCTTTTTCTTGTCCTCCTGGCCTGGAGCTTTGCCATATAGCACACACTGATAAATGTTTTTGGAAATGTTTCTAATTTATGGCCTTTGAATATTGATTTAGGGTTAGAAGTTAGAGCTCCAACAGGTAAACAGTGCTCAAAATGGTCTGTTAACAAAGTATAAATAAGTAAAATGGACAAAAACTAAAATTACCTGCATGTCTCCACCTCCAAATTACAGTATTTACATTTGGATCTACTTATCTTTGATCTGTGCATATGTACATTTATAAAAGGAAAAGTGGGGACATACTGATTGGTAATCTGCTTTTCCTACTGGGTTTATCGTAAACATCTGCAGAGTATCCCATTGCCTGATTGTTAACTGTGATTCACTCAGTTCCCTATTGTTGGATATTTAGATCTTTCTGATTGTTTACTTTTTCTAGATAATACTTTGGTGGCTAATCTTACGGAAACAATTAGATGCATCTTAATTATTTCCTTAAGATAAATTCCTGGATGTAGACTTGTTGGATAAAAGATTTTTAAATAAGGCTTTGTTTTTCTAGCTAAATCACCCTCTGTGAAGGGTTGATTGTACCAGTTTATGCCATCACCAGAAATGTATGTTGCTGCCTGTGTTCTTTGCTCTTCTTTTTGTATTTATTTATTTAGCAGTTTTATTGAGATAGTCACATCCCATATGATCTATCTAAAGCAGGGGTTCTTAACAGGGGTCCTGTGAGCTCAAACTGAAATTCAAAAAAACATTGTTGTGGGGATGTAATGTATTTATTAAATAATATACAGTATAGTATGGACTTAGTAAGGGGTCCGTGGTTTTCACCTGACTGGCAGAGGGATCAGTGGAACAAAAAAGGTTAAGAAGGGCTTTTATTATAATCAGTGTTGTGCATTCATCATCACAAAAAATTTTGTAATTATTTTATTACTCCGAAAAGAAAAACTTCACACCCCTTAGCATGCCTTCCCTAGCCCTGTATAACTGCTAATCAAATTTCATCTTTATAAATTGATTTATGTTTAGATTTTTTTTTTAAGATTTATTTTTATTTATTATATATCCCCCCTTGCTGCTTGTTCTTGTTGTGTTCATTGCTTTTGCATTCTTCTGTGTCTGCTTGTCTCCCCCTGCTGCGGCATCCCGCCAAGTCAGCTCACCGTGCGGCGGCTTGCCTTCTCGAGGCGGTCTGCCTGCTGGAGGAGGCCCTGGGAACCGAACTCGGGGCCTCCCATGTGGTAAACCGGAGCCCTACCAATTGAGCTACAATTTTATATAAAATCTGTTTAGATTTTATCTAGTCTTTTTGTGTCTGGCTTGTTTCACTCAACACAATATCAATTTGTTGTTCTTTTTATCTTTGTCAATTTGATAGCCCCGAAATGATGTCTTCTTTTAATTTTAGTTTCTTTACTTTTTAAATAAAATTAAAATTGCTGTATTGTTAAAATTAGCTTTTTGTTAATTATCTTTTTGGGCAGGGTGAATGGGAGTAGAGATTATCATGATAAGTGACTATATGAAAGTGATATAGGGATTTGCAATATCAACTCTGGAAAATCGTGTAGAGGGAGATAAAAGGATAAGAGAAGAGTAAGATATTGAGAGCTTGAGGTATCAAGAGAATAGGAGAATGGCAGTTCTCTAAACTGGTGAGAAATGTGACAGGATTGCCAGTTAGAAAGCCAAAACATTTGAACTGTTTAAAAATGGAAACAATCATTGGATATATAAAGTTTCATAAATGTTAAAGTTGTCAGGATCAAATTGTCATTTTTGCTTTTCTTGTATTAACTATATCTTTATCCTTGCAGTGTAAACCAGAATACAAGGTTCCAGGATTATATGTCATTGACTCAATTGTGCGACAGTCTCGTCATCAGTTTGGAACTGACAAAGATGTTTTTGGGCCAAGATTCTCTAAAAACATAACCGCCACATTCCAATATTTATATCTTTGTCCGTCGGAAGATAAGGTATGATTAATTTTTAAATTGAAATTTGAATCTTACTAGTTTATTTTTCATTTTTATATTAATTTAAATGTTTATTAATTTTATGAGTCCCTTACTAAATAAGATCTTCATATAGTGATCTAGGAACTTGAAAACAAAACCCAGTTTTTCTACAGTTGGTCATTTTGTATTTACTTTCTTGTGAAGTCCTTCGCAAATGTTGTGCTTTTGAACTATAAAAGAAGCAGCACCATCTTGCTTGAAAAACTCATGTTGGAAAGTTTTACTTGTGTTTGAAGTGATAAAGAAATTCTGCAGTAGAGAAGGTCACTGCTTACCTTAGACTGTTGCTTATTCCAGAAGGAAAGGATCAATAATTGATGGCTTTTCCCCAGCATATAGAAATGGCATTTATTAGCAATCAGACCGCAACATTTAATTGCCCCTAGTTATAGCTGATTTTACTGTGTGCTATAGAAAGGTAGAAAATCATTAAAGACAAGGTAATTTTGACTCTAATAGGTGGAAAAGTACACTGGTAAATATACTCAGAATAATAAAGAATAGAAACAGTTACAATAAACAGCATATAATTTTAAGTGTTGTAGATTGTGCGTTAATATTTTTGGAGGAACACTCTTGTATGGAAAATGTACAAGAGAAAAGAAGGTATTCTTTG
>PVKH010002203.1:0-27832 GCA_004027955.1 Chaetophractus vellerosus
TCATTGTTTGTGGATAAATAGAAACACTACTGATTTTGGGATGTTGACCCTGAACCCTGCCACTTTACTGAATTCATTCATTAGCAATAGGAGCTTTGTTGTGGATTTTTCAGGATTTTCTGTATGTAGGATCCTATCATTTGCAAATAGGGTAAGTTTTACTCCTTCCTTTCAAATTTGGAGGACTTTTATTTCTTTTTTCTTGTGTAATTTCTCTGGCAAGAACATCCAATACAAATGTTGAATAACAGTGGTGACAGTGGGTATATTAGTCTTGTTTCTGATCTTAGAAGGAAAGCTGTCAGTCTTTTACCATTAAGTAAGATGTTAGCTGTGGGCTTGTCATATATGCCCTTTATCATGTTGAGGATGTTTCCTTCTATTCCTATTGTTCTAAGTGTTTTTATCAAGAAATGGTGGTGTATTTTGTCAAATGCCTTTTCTGCATTGATTGAGATGATCATGTGGTTTATTTCCTTCATTATGTGACTGTGGTGTATTATATTAATTGATTTTCTTATGTTGAACCAGCCTCACATAACAAGAATAAATCCCACTAGATCACGGTATATAATTCTTTTAATAAGCTGTTGGATTTGGTTTGCTCATATTTTGTTGAGGATTTTTGCATCTATATTCATAAGAGTTACTGGTCTATAGTTTTCTTTTCTTGAGGTATCTTTATCCAGCTTTAGCATGAGGGTGATGTTGGCCTTGTAGAATAAGTTAGGGAGTACTCTCGCCTCTTCAATTTTTTAGAAGAGTTTAAGCAGAAATGGAGTTAAGTCTTCTTGGAATGTTCTGCCAACTTCCCTGTGAAGCCATCTGGTCCTAGGTTTTTCTTTGTTGGGAGGTTTTTGATTACTTATTCAATCTCTTTACTAGCAATAGTTTTGTTGAAATCATCTATTTATTCTTGAGTCAATGTAGGTTTCTAAGAATTTGTTCATTTCATCCATGTTATCTAATGTATTGGCATACATTGTGCATAGTATCCAGTTACAGTCCTTTTCATTTCAGCAGAGTCAGTAGTAATGTCTCCCTTTTCATTTCTGATTTTCATTATTTGTATCCTTTCTATTTTTTTCTTTGTCAGTCTAGCTAAATATTTGTTCATTTTATTGACCTTCCCAAAGAATCAGCTTTTGGTTTCTTTGGTTCTATCTATTTTTGTTTTGTTCTGTTTTGTTCTCTATTTCATTTGTCCCCCACTCTAATCCTTGTTTTGTCCTTCCTTCTGCTCACTTTGTGATTAGTTTGCTCTTCTTTTCTAGTTCCTCAAGTTTTGAGGTTAGGTCTCTGATTTGAAGTATTTTTCTTTCTAAATGTAAGCATTTAGACCTATAAATCTCCCTCTCAGCCCTGCCTTCACTGCATCCCATCAGTTTTGTTTCATTTCATTTTCATTCACCTCAAGATATTGCCTAATTCACTTGTGATTTCCTCTTTACCCACTGGGTATTTAAGAGTATGTTGTTTAATTTCCATATATTTGTGAATTTTCCCATTCTCCCTCTGTTATTGATTTTTTTGCTTCATTCTGTTGTGGTTGGAGAATATACATTGTATGATTTCAATATTTTTGAATTTTTTGAGACTTGTTTTGTAGCACAACATATGGTCTATCCTGGAGAATGATCCATGTGCATTCAAGAAGAGTGTGTATTCTGTTTTGGTTGGGTGCAGTGTTCTATTTATGTCTGTTAGGTTTAATTGGTTTAGTGTATCATTCAAGTCCTGTCCTTATTGATCTTCTGACTAGATATTCTATCCATTATTGAGAGTGGTGTGTTAAAGTCTCCAACTATTAATGTCGAACCATAAATTTCTCCCTTCAAATCTGTCAGTGTTTGCTTCATATATTCTGGGGCTCTGCTCTTAGGTGCACTTGTATTTATAATTGTGACACATTCCTGTTGAATTGTCCCCTTTGTCAATCTGTAATGACCATCTTTGTCCCTCATAACTGTCTGTTTTAACCAATATTAGTATAGCCACCCCAGCTCTCCTTTAGTTACTATTTGCATTCACCCTCAACCTACTTGTATCTTTGACTTTAAGGTGAGTCTCTTGCAGACAGCATATAGTTGGACCATGCTTTTTATCCATTCTGCCAATATCTGCCTTTTGACTGGAGAGTTTAATCCATTTACATTTAAAGTCACTGCTGATAATACAGGACTTTCTTCTGTCAGTTTGCTGTTTAACCCCTGTAAGTCTTATACCTGTTTTTCCCCTCACTTCCAATAAAGACTACATTTATATTAATTTGCTTTTTGTGCTGCACAATATTGAGTGCCTTCTCATTTCTAGTTGGATATATTTATCATCTGTTTTCCTTGTGAATACCATTGGTTAAAATTTTACAACCTAAATAAATAACAATTATATTTGGTTTGATACCAACTTAACTTGAATAGCATACCCATACAATTTTCCTACACTGCTGTGTTTTTCTACCATTTTTTTTTGTACTTGTTACCACATATCTTTGTACATTGTATGTCTAGCAACATAGACTTATCATTATTTTCTATGCTTTTGCATTTTAACTCCTGTAGGAAGTAAGAAGTGGAGTTACATACCAAACAATACAATACAATAATACTGGCATTTATAATTACCCAAATGTTTCCCTTCACCACAGGTCTTTGTTTCTTTATGCTATTTTGAACCGCTATCTGGTGTCCTTTCTTTTCAGCCTGAAGAACTCCCTCTAGCCTTGCTTGTAGGGCAGATTTAGTGGTGATGGACTCCCTCAGCTTTTGTTTATCAGAGAATGTCTTAGTCTCTCCCTCATTTTGAAAGAGAGTCTTGCCAGATATAAATTCTGGACTGGCACTAGTTTTCTTTCAGCACTTTAAGTATTTCGATCTACTGCCTTTTTTCCTGCATGGTTTCTGATGAGAAATCAGCACTCAATATAATCGGGACTCCCTTGTACAAAACGTGTTGCTTTTCTCTTGTAGCTTTCAGAACTCTCTCCTTTTCCTTTGTGTTTGATAATGTGATCAATAGATGCTGGGCGTATTTTTCTTCATGTTTATCCTGTTTGGTGTTCCTGATTTTCTTGGATATACATATTCACATCTTTTGTTAAGTTTGGGAAGTTCTCTGTCATTATTTCTTTTATTATTCCTTCTGGCCTTTTTTCTCTTTCTTCTGCTTCTGGGACTCCCATAACACATATATTGGTGTGCTTGGTTGTATCCCATAGCTGTCTCAGGCTATATTTCTTTTCTCTTTCTGCTCCTCAGACTGACTTATTTCAAGTGTCTTGTCTTCAAGTTCACTATTCTTTCTTCTGCTCTTGAAACCCTCCTGAGCATTTTTCATTTCAGTTATTGTGGACTTCAACTCCACTAGCTCTGTTTGGTTCCTTTAAAATTTCTATACCTTTACTTTGACTCTAATAGTGTTCATTTGTTCTTTTCCTGGTATTCTTAGTTCTTTCTCTGTGCCTTCAACTACTTAAACACTTTAAAAATCAGTTTTTTAAAGATTTTATTCAGTATGTCCATATTCCTATGTTCTTCATTCTCTTTTCTGTATTTGTATTCTCTTCCTTTGGATGGGCTATCATTTCCTGTTTCTTTGTCTTGTACTGTTTTGTTGCACACTGTACATTTTAATATTTAAAATGTTAACTCCTGGATTTAGTCCCTGGCATGTCTGTTTCTTGGTTTTGTAACCAGCTGGTGATAAGACAGATTTTCCTGAGCTTCAGCCCTCATCTTAGGAAGGTCTGCCTAAGAGGAATGCACTGTGCAGGTTTTTTCCTGTCTTTCTGGGCCTCTGTCTATTCCTAGGGTTGTTAGTTGTTTTAGAGTTCCCTTGTTTACAGAAGTTTGGTTGTCTCTTCTGTTTCCCAGGGGATAAACCTCCCTCTCCTAGGTATTTGAGCCAGCAGTCTTTGTCCTAGCCTGTCTGCCTCTCTACTTTTTTTACTCCTTTCATTGTCTCATGGTACTTTTGTCTGGTGGGCAATTTCTAGCAGGAGGAGCACCTTCAGGAGAACTTTCCCAATTTGCTCTTTCCCAGCCAAGACAGCGCCAGGGACCCATGAAGGGCACACAGACCAGCTCCAAAGTGTCCTACGGAGGGGTCAGAAAGTGCACCAAAAGCTTTCCCAATAGATTCCCAAAGCTGAATTTTCCTGGCCTGCCCAGCAAATGCAGCCCTTCATCTAACTCTTGCCCACAGCTCTGAGCAAGTGCTACATCTTTACATCTAAACTGCTCCTGCTTCTGTCCAGGGAGCATTGAAACAACGGCTGCTGCCACCTTTGTCTGTGGTGGGTTAAAACAATAACTGCCCTCAAAGCCAAGACCCAGCTATCCAAATTCACTAATCAAAAGCCATGATCAGTAATTGGCCACGCCCACCCTGTTCTTGGAGAAGAAGATTTTTATTTATGTCCCTTTCTGTCTCCAGCAGCCAGCCAGGGACTGGGCTCTGGGGCTGCCTGCTGTGAGTAGGGGATTGGAACCAGTAGCAATTTACAGTTCTCAATTTACAGTTCCTTACCAGAGTTTATCAGCCTCTTCCTCCCGCTCTTCCTTGGATGCTGTACAGTGTTCTTCTAGCCCCTGGAATTTCAAAATAGTTGTTTCAGATAGTTCTTGCCTGTTTAATATTTGTTCTCGTGGAGGAACTAAGTCCTGTAGCTCCCTACTCTGCCATCTTCCTTAGAAGTTCTCCTAATAAAATATCCATCACTCCAGATGCTTCCCTCGTAAAGCACAGACAAGCAGACATTAACTGCTTCCTGATAAAAGGGCAAAACACCACCTCTAAAGAACTTTTGCCAAAAATTAAATTGGATTCTGATCACATCTCTAGATTTCCCTACCCATATTAAGAAATGTAGGGGGTAGAGAAACATATTAAACAACACTACAGAATGCAGTTGGTGAAATGCAGAATATGAGACACTCTACAAGACAAAAGACTCCATTTCTTCAACAAACATACGACAAAATTTAAAAAGAGAGTAAAGGAGAAACAGTTATATTAAAAGAGCAAACCAATCAGTTGCAATATAACAACCTGGTTTAGATACAAATTCAAACAAACTTTACAAAGAATTTGAGCATATTGATGATATATTTGATGATATTATGGGATATCATAATTTTTTAGGTGTGATCATGAAATATTGAGAATATTTTGAGAGTCCCTATTTTAGAGATACATACTGAAATATTTATGGATGAAGTAATACGATTTCTTAATCTTCCTTCAAAAAGACCCAGGGAAATGTGTGATAAGTGGGAGCAAGTATAGTTGAAATATTACTGGCATTTTATTGATGATTGTTGGAGTTGGGTCATAGGTAATAGATGGGGAGCCATTATACTATTCTCTTTCGTTTATGTTTGAAATTTTCTATAGTAAATCGTTTTTTGAGTTACTTTTAGTTTGTATAAAATCAATTGATAGTTCACTATGTGTTTCACATGTGCTAGATAATGCTTTGAGGTATAAACACTAGCAGATATTAAAATCTCCATATATATATATATATCATAATTCACAACTTAGTTTCCCAGATGAATTCTACCATACAGTTTTAATATTTCAAGAAAACTAAGAAAATAATTTCCATAAAGCTACACAGGAAACGTGGCATTCTAAGTTACTTCTCTTTTGACTGAAGTAATATCAACTCAGTGTGATAAACCTAGTTATTTCATTTGATAAATATGTTAGTTAATATTTGATAGAAAAAAATCTTTCAAAATTGGTGGACCATGTGAGATGAAAGGATTTAAAAATATGTTCTGCTCTAAAACTTTGGTGCACATGAGCATCACCTCCAGAGTAACCAAACAACAAACAAAGATGGAAAAAAAAAATGTATAATTTGGGAGCAGATGTGGCTCAAGCAGTTCAGGGCCTGCTTCCCACACACAGAAGTTCCGGGATTTGGTTCCCGGTGCTTCCTAAAAGCAAAAGAACAAACAACAAGCAAACAGATGAAAAAAACAACTCGAGGGCGCTGGTGTAGCTCAGTGGTTGAGTGCTGCCTTCCCACCTACGAGGGTTCAATCCCCAGCCCCAGTACCTCAAAAATTTTTTTTAAATTAAAAAAGCATAATTTTACACCCAGGTCCAACCCAGGCATCTGGAAGAATAACAAGTTCACAGGTGACACTAGTGCCCACCTGAGGTCTACTCATAAATCTTTCAGGTGAGAGATTCTGTGACAGAGGAGAAAGCTCTGGCTTATTGCTGCATTCTCCATCTGTTTCATACTGCATTCCCAAAAAATCATCTAGAATGGTATTCTTTTCTCTTTGCAAATCAGATGATCAATTTTAATAATGTTTAACGAATTTCTCTTGTTATTAAGCTGAATGAACAATACACACCTGCAAGGTCTTAACAAAGTAACAAAAGGGGCTGGGAAGCTTAAACCCTTTCCACCAAGTGAAAATGTCTGTGAAGGTTCATGAGGCACCTTTAGGTACGATGTTTTTAGCTGCCAGCCTGCTGTGCTTTTAGCTCATGTGCAATTAATTGATAACTTAATGTCCAGAAGCTTGTAAATGCCAGAATCTGAATAGAACAATTTAACATTTTAACTCTGAAGGGGTTTTCAGTTTAGCAATCATTTTCACTAATAACCTCCAGATTAGTTTCTCCTTTGAATCAGTGGTTATGGAAGAAACCAGATGTACAAAGTTAAAACTGGAGTAATACTATTTTTCACATAATTTTTTATTACAAAATAATGCAAACATACAAAAACGTACAAAAGTCAACATAACACTGATGTGTTGATCGATAAAAAAAGCTCATGTTAACATTTTACCTTACTTAATTAAAATCTTTATTTAGGGGGCCGGCTGTAGCCCAGTTGGTAGGGCGCCATTTTACCACATGGGAGGCCGCGGGTTCGGTCCCTGGGGCCTCCTGGAATGGGTGGACCGCTTTGAAAAGGCAAGCCAACGCAGGCGAGCACACCGCCTCGGGCAAAGGCAAGGCCCCTGAGCAAGGGTGAGCCCCCGCAAGCAGGTGGGCCACCGCACTGGTGAGCTGACTCAGCGGGTCGCCCCAGCTGGGGGAGACAAGCAGACACAGAGGAACGCAAAGAAAAAAATGAGCACAGCAAGAACAAGCAGAAGGGGGGGATGTATAATAAATAAAATAAAAATAAATCTTTTTTTAAAAAAACCTTTTTTAGGTAAAATTTATACATAAATCCACCAATTTTAAGTGTAAATTTAGATGAGTTTTGGCAGATGTATACTGTCATGTAACCACCACAGTGATCATGATATAGGACATTTCCATGACCTCCAAAAATGTTTCCTCATCCCCCTTTGCTGTCAATCACCTCCCCCTCCCTGACCTCTAGCAACCACTGATTGGCTTTAAATGAAAAAGCAAGCCACAGACTGGAAGAAGATATTTGCAAAATGTATTTTCTGATAAAGGATTTGTATCTAAAATATATAAATAACTCTTCCAACTCAATTACAAGACAGTTTTTGTAACAAAAAAGGAAACGTGGGCAAAGATTTGAATAAACACTTCCACAAAGAAGATATAGAAATCACAAATGAAAAGCTACTCAATGCCATTATTCACCAGGAATATGCCAATTAAAACCACAAAGAGGGGACACTACACACATTCAACTAATGGCAGAATGGTTCAAATAAAAAACCTGTCAATACCAAATGTTGGCGTGAATATGGAGCAATTGCATCGAGGCTTGTGGTAATGTGGAATTGGACAGTCACTTTGAAAACAATACCATAAAACCCAGTAATCTCACTCCTAGGTGTTTAAGAGAACTGAAAAATATGCCCACATGTAGACTTTTACTCAAAATCTTATAGCAGCTTTTTCAAATCTCTTCATTAAAAAATAAACATAGCATGATGTAAATGAAGGTGATATTTTAACTCTAGTTCATTTATGCTTACTACTAAATAGTATTCCAATGTATGAATACCTGATTTATACCCAATTTTCTATTATTGGACATTTAGGTTGTTGCAAAAATGTTTACTATTTCAAGCACTACTTCATTATGCATTCTTGCTCATGTTTTCTTCTCCACATAGGTCTCTTGGGTATATACCTAGAAACGGCACTATGGATTACACGATGTGCATATATTCAAAGGCACTAAATAGTATCACATTTCTTTCCCATGTGGTCATTCTGAATACTCTCCATCTATATCCTTTCTGACACCATCCATCCTGTTCCACACTGCTTTGTGTCCCCGAAGTTTATGAACTGCACCAACTTAGTTCCCAAGCCCTTAGGATTCTCCTGTGTTTGGCAAAGAGAAGCACCAGCAGCTAAGAAGGCAGGATATGGGGTAAGTAGGTTCTTTACCTGCTGGGGTACGGTTTATTAGTGTCTGCATTTTTATTTGAGGGCAATAGCTCAAGCTGGGTGGCTCTTTAAATCCTGTAGCTACAGAATTCCCTGTCATCACCCTTCAGGCCTAAAGGTAGTAGCAGCTTCCTGCTCTTGCTAGTCTCACTGTGATTCACCATCCCTTGTCAATTTCCCTTAACCTTTCTTTTTAGCTTTGTAAATAGTCCCTTCATGAAATTCTCTTTGGTTACTTCTTTTGAGTGTACCTAATATTTCTGCTGGGACCCTGACCAATACAGTGGTTTTCCAATTTACATATCCACTCATGAGAACTCTTGCTTCATTCCTGCCAATACTTTATATTTTAAACAGATTGGTTCATTTTTGCCAATTGGATGAGTGTGAAATGAAAACTCATGATTATCTTAATTTGAATACCCTGATTAGTAGAAGAACAGCATCTTTTCACATTTGAATTGGCTATTCAGATTTCTTCCTCAGGGAATTATCTGTTCATCATCATTTTTCGCATCTTACTGAATTGTTTACCTCTTGCTAATTGATTTGTAGGAATTTTGTATATATCCTGAAAACTAATACTGTGTCAGTTATGTGTGATACAAATATCTTTTCCCAGATTGTGGCTTCTTAAAAATTTTTATTATGGTATCTTGTGTAGTACAGAATTATTTTTCAAGTCTAATTTATCAATATTTATGTCTTCGTTTTTTGTGTGCTTAGGAAATAGTTCCATGCATCAAAATCATTAATTTTTTCTCCTATTTTCTAAAATTGTTTTAAATGTTCTTTTTAGGTGTGTTATGCATCTGGAATTTATTTCTGTTTAGAGTATGTTGATATAGCATTATTATCTTCCATATAGATAGCCAATTGTCTTGACACCTTTCAATGAATAGCCGATTTATTCTTCATTGAATTGAAATGACACATCTGTCATGTAGTGTTTTATGTGCATTTGTCTGTTTCTATGCTCCATCTTTCATTCTACTTTCATATTTGTCTGCCACTGCACCAATATCATAGAGTATGAATCATTCTAGCTTTATAGGTTTTTCATAGCAAGAGCCCCCCCCCCTTTGTTTTTCTGTAAATTGCTTTGATTGCCATTATATCGTAGATTAGAATACTGTATCACATTTTCTCTGTTTTCTTTTTTAGAACTCCAAATGTTGGTTATTCTCATTCTATCCATTCCCTAAGTTTTTTGAATTCTCATTTGTCCCATTTCTTTATCTGTGTACTGAATTCTACTTAATTTTTCAGATCTATTTTACAATCTCCTAATCCTCCATTCAGCTGTTTCAAATATGTTATTTAGCATACTCCTTGAGGTCTTCATTTCACTTTTATTTTCATTTATAGAAGTTCTGTTTTATTCCAAATCTGCCTATTCATTTTTTCATAGTGATCTGTTCATTCTTTATGATATTCATTCTGCTCTTTTCCTTTTTCAAATATTATTTTCATAATCTTTTGCAGATTATTCTATTATCTCACAATATTTATTTATCGGGTTTCCTGTGTTTTCTGACTTTCTGTCATGGTGGATTATTATTTCAAGCAATTGAGTTTTCTAAAGAAGCTACATAAAAAAAAGTCCTTGCCAGTGACTCTACAGTTATGCTTTGTGTGGTACCATCATAGGGGTATTACCAATTAGGGAGCTTTTTGGATTGTTTATTGGTTCATACATTTTCATAGATTTGTAGTGCTCTAATGTTGTAGTTTCCTAGTTGCTAAAACAAATACCATACGCTGGCTTGGCTTAAACAACAGGAATGTATTGACTCATGGATTTGATGCTAGGAGGAGTCCAAAAATCAAGATGCTAGTAAGGTGATGCTTACTCCCTGAAGATTGTGGAATTCTGGCCCTGGTGACTGCAATCCTTGGGTCCTTGGTTTTTCTGTCACATGACAATACATCTTATCCTTTCCTTTCTGGGTTCGTTGACTTCTAGCTTTTGCTCCACCACTTTGTCTTCATAAAGCCTTTAGTAATAGAATTAAGGCCCAATCTCTTTCAGCTGGGCCACACCATACCTAAAATTAACATCTTCAAAAGGTCCTATTTAAAATGGGTTCACACTCATATGAATGGGTTAAGAGTAAGAGCATGTATTTTTCAGGGGTACATAATACAACCTACCACATACCCCAAATGGATTGTAGGTAGTCTAAAGGTTAACTTCAGGTACTGTGTCAAGCAGCCTCATTGTTTCAACATCTCACAAACTCCTAGTGTCTTCCTTGGGATATAGGGTAGAGTTTCTCTAATTCCCTTTCATACAGAAGGCAGCCCTTTCAAAGTCCTGGCCTTACACAGCTTCACCATTTCCAACCCCTCATTTTGCACAGGTCCATTCCCATGCTTTTGACCCTATCTGGGCAGTAAAATCTCAGACCGTGGCATTTGGGTGTATAACGGAACCTGCTATCCCCTAAGGCTGCTCCAGTATTAGCTCACACGCTTATTTCTCTGGTGCTGAGTCTCCTCTTCTGGCATTTGAGGATTTTTGCTATTCCTTTCAAGACGTATATACATATTCATATGCATATAAATATACATAAAATTTAATGCAGCATATCTGTGTGTCAGAGGCAAAGGAGGTCCACTTTAGCCCATTCTGCCATAGTGCTTGAACCAGATGTCTGGAGTACTTCTGTCTTCAACTGTCTTCCCTAGCTCTTGTCACTCCTAACCTCTGTCAGGTAAACGTGGGTATTTTTATCATTTACATAGTCAGTATGGTGATAATGACAGCGACTATAAAGAACATGCTTGTACCTTTTTTTTTACAAGCTTAGAACTGCAGTCCAGATACAACTTTGCCGCTCTTAGTGAACTGTTTGGCAAGTCCTAGCCTTTTCTACTGCAGTTAATAACAGACCAACACTTTGCAAATTAAACAGCTTTGGCTCTGTCCTAATTAATCCAGAAGCAGGGAATTCCCAAATATTTCTAGGGTGGTCTGTAAAATTGTCAGCTATGTTTTGAATACTCACAGGATTAAGGTTGTTGGGCTAAATTTCAAAAAGTATTTCATATTTTAAAATATGTTTTTATAAATGGAAAACAAAACAGTTCAATTATATTTCAAGTCTTGATTTATTTCTATCAAATGCACTGCATTCATCCTAAGCTTGCTCTGTTTTCACTAATTTTTATTAGGAACCCAACACAGAATAAACTGGCTTTGCTTCAGGTGTCTTTGTTTGTCAATGGGAAAACAGTCATCAGGATATTCAAAGACCATCAAATTTTTCAGAAGCACCAAAAGGGACCTTTATAGTGGTTCAAATTTTCCACAGATTTTCCCTAAATGCTTGTAAATATCCTTGAAAAGCCATGTGAATTATATCACAGTAGTTCAGGGGGAATGTTTGCTTATTTCTCAGCAGAGATATTTCTGTAAACAATAGGTCCCCATGAGAAAGCCAGATTCCCAATGTGGTTGACTAACAGTTTACTGTACTTGCCAAATTGGAGAGTTTGGCAATATTATACTCCTCTCTCTGACAGGAGCTGTTTCTTCCTTCTAAGGGAATGAAATCAGTTCAGACTTATATGTAAAATCAAGAGCAAGATGCTTGCTTTGGGCCTCACAGTTTGAGTCTTTTGAGTCCTTGTCTTAATTTTATTTCCAGGTCCTACATTTAACATGTACTGAATTAAAGGTCCGAGGCTCAAGTTTGCCTGACACAAAAGAATCAGAGATGAAAACAAGGAGGGATGTGAGGGTTCTAATTTGTATGTTTTGTTTACCGACAACACCATCGATTTTCTTGGTTTCAATGAATTATTACAAGTGTTATATTTCTTCTTGAGGGATGTATAGGCATAATCAATTTGAAAGTATATAGGATGGTATTTACTAAGCAGTATTTTGAAGAGCAAGGCACCAGTTTAGGCACTTTCACAAACAGTGTACAATTTAAGCTGAACATATTCTTTTTGCGGGAGTGTGAAGGAAACATCAATCCAAGCTGTTACTTTTTATGGCCAATTCTATTATCTCTTCTATAATTTGTCTGCACTTCTTCTTTTCCTCCCATCCCTTAATGCTAAAGTCCTCATTCATACCTTGGTTGGAACACACACATCAAGTGGCTTTGACACTCAGGTGCAATTACCAATGATGCATTTGCCTCAATGCAAATGTCAGGATGTAGCAGCAGAAAGGTTACCTCTGCACTGCAGGGATAATCACTCTGCCAAGTGCCAAAGTTCTATTCCATCCACTTCCTTTTCAGATCCAATTTGAGGGTTGTCCCATCATTCACAGAAACCGAACCCTAAATTTGCATCTCCTGGGACAGGCAAGCTAATTGGCAATCCTAAATTTTGTTTTTCTCTGAATGCCCAGGAAGGAAAATTCAGCTATGGAAATGTTGGGTGTGCTTGTCTTCGTGGTACCCATTCTTGAAGGATTTTTTACCTGTCTGGCTAAGAGCATCAACCTTTAGAGTGGTCAGCCATTTCAGTTGATGTCTCAGGTGTTGAAAGTCAGGGGGAAAGTGTCATTTGGATTCATTATCCCTATCCCTTTTGGCCTCTGAAGAGCTCATCTGTTTGTCCCTGTCTTCAGTATCTGATTAAGGAAAAGAACAGATGAGGCAAGAGGCACTTCTGGGGGCTCAGATGCCAGTGGGAGACAGAAAAAGAAAAAGAGAGCGAGAGAGACAAAGAGGGCGATGAAGGAGAACAGTGTTTCAGCTCTTGTTCCTGTTGCTATTTTATTGTCTCACAAATTTGGAGGAGGAGGTAGGGACACACATGCTGGCTTTCTCTCCAACGCAGCTGAGACCTTTATGAAATCACTGCTGAGGCAGGGGCGGCAAGGCACTATTTTTATCTCCAAATTGATTCAGCTGCAGTCGCTGCTGTGCCTCTGACTTCATTGCTTCCCGGCCCTCCCCCTCGCTGGCCCCACTGACTGCCTCAGCCTGATTTGGAGACTTATCTTCAGCTTCCTGGGCTGCCCCTCCCCCTCTTCGCCCGCGGCCTTTCCCTTCGCGGCCTCGGGCAGGGCTTGGCGCGGGCAGGGCTCCTGCTGGATACTGATAGTGACAGGAGCAGATAGTGCCGCAGGCGCTGCCGTCCCTCGCAGGCGCGCAGGGCCCCGCAGCAGTGCGCCACGCCGGGCCGCGCCAGCAGCTAATTGTTCACCCTCCAATTTCCCCTGCCCTTGGGAACTGGGTTCCACAAAGAAACCCCATCAATTGAAATGCTGTGCGCCTGAGCATTTGCCAAATACGTCCCCTCTGACTAAGGTCTATGCTTTCAAATGTGGTTGCTGAGAAGAAAGGACATTTACATGCTGGGCTTTCATCTCCTCCTCTCTCCTAGGTCCAAGTGGCTTCATAGTAAAGCTCCTGGAAGGAGCGACTTGCCTCAAGGGACTGGGAAAGATTTCGTTGTTTGGGAAGGAAAAGGAAGGGAAGGGGCCGGGACCTGTGACCTTATTTAGCGCTGTGGTGCTCGGAGTTGCTGCCTTCCTGCCTCTGAAACGCTCCTCCAAAGGCAGGTTTTTTCTTTAACCGTCTCCACCGCCTGTGCCCGGCAGGTAGGTGGTGGGTCCTCAGAAATGTTTGTTCCAATGAGATGGCTTACTGTAGTAAGTGGGAGCTTGATTTAAGTACCAAAAAAATAGGATTAGAAACACAAGAGAATGTGTTTGTGGTCTGTTTTCTTAGCTCCTCCTTGGGTAACTCTGAACTCGGGGACTTCACTTCAGTTGAATATGGTAGGCAGCGTTCAAGGGATTCTGAAACCCACCAGGAGGAGCCTCTCACCTAGTACAGATGAGCTATGCACAAATCTAAAATGCAAGTTAGAAAGAGGTACAAAGCACAAGCATAATGTAGAGAGGGTGAAATGGAAGATGCCCAGGTAAGGGCCAAAAGGGAGGCTTTAGGGATGAAGCAACATATAGACTGGCTAATGATAAATGCGTATTTATTGATAGATAGGAGCAATATTCTAGGCTTGTGGTGTCAAACACAGTAGCCACTGTAAATTTCAATTAAAATTAAACACTCAGTTCCTCAGTCACACTAGCCATATTTCAAGTGTTCAAGAGTCACACATGGCTAGTGGCTACCACACTGAGGCAGGATAGAATAGGGACCTAAGGAGGAAGGGGAAGGAAATCTAGTAAGCCTGGTAACAGAAACTGAGGCATTGCCCTGCTGGCTAGCATTAACCTGCTGAATCACATAGGCAAGTTAGGAAGGGGCAGCTTACAGCACTCACCAGAGGCTACATTCAGAAGGTGTTGAAGTCAGGGGAACATCATGGTGGGAAAGAGGGAAGGTGCAGGAGGGGCTCCACCACCCCCCACCCACTTTCAGGTTACCTCACATCTGGTGGACAGTGACCAGAGGCCAACCGCCACTGGACAGCAAACCCTAACCCCCTAAGAAAATCAAATCACCCAATAGAATCCCCCTGCTTTGTCTCAAATGTGCCAATAAGCCCAGACCCTGGAGCCTGTACCCTCATAAAACAGGGGACCCCAGGGCAGAACTCCATATTTATCTCCCTTGAGAATGCCCACCCCCATGTCTGAAGGAGTGTACTTCTGTTCTCTTGCTTTACCCCCAATACATTGTCTACTTGCATAATTAATTTGTGGCTCATGCTTGAATTGTTTCTTGTGACAAAGCCAAGAATCTAGACACCGGCCACTGGCTCCAAGAGCAATACTAGATAGCACAGACAAAATACTTTCACCACTGAAGAAAGTTCTATGGGACAGTGTTGCTCTAGACTAAGAAAATAGCATGAAAAAGGCACTGAAGCAGAAAGACTCAGGGTAAGGAAAAGTAATGCTCAGTAGTGAGGGGCGGTTGGCACAACATATGAATGAAAGGAAGCGATCAGAAATAAGGGTGGGACAATAGACGGAGGGCCAGAGGAAGGAGGGTGTCAAATACCAGGCTCAGGCATTAGACATATTTTGCAGGTAATGGGTAATCCTTGAAAGTTCGCAGGTGGGGAAGTGACATGATCAGAACAATGTTTCTGAAAGATAATTTTAGTAGCTGAGGATAAGGTAGTTTTGAGTGTTTAGGGGTTTTCATAATCCTTACACACCTGTTATTCTCAAAACAAGCCTGTGGGTAGGCAGAGCAGGTCAGGGGGGAAAAGAAATAAAAAAACATTTCCAAGAGTTTAAGTGACTTGGCTAATGTCACTAGATAGATGGAAGAACCCTGAAAAAAGTCACAAAGCCAAAAACAAAAAACACCTCTTACCTGTGAAGTACAGCTATCTTCCTCCAACATATCACCCCATAGACGAATTTTTCCTTCCTATAGCAAGAAGAGTTACTGAAACACATTACCTACCCTTACAGGAGTTGAATTATAGTGTTAGATATCAATAACCCGGAGGAGAAAGAAAACAGATGTGTGACAAAGGGGCTTCAAATTGGACATAGGAAAGGGAAGTCAAAAACAAATCACAACCATAACAACAAATTGGGACATTAAAAAGAAAAGCCTGGGGAGGATTTACTATCATCACCAGGCTGCCTTAGGCTGTGCGAATAGTGCCCCCAGGAGTTGTACCTGCACAACCAGCCAGGTCCTGCACAGCAACCCAGATGGCCACTAACTGGAAGAGAAGCCGCTGGGTCTAACGTAAATAGAGAGAGAAAGGTGAGGCGTAGGAGCTTCTAACTGACTACAGAGCCACCTGGGCCTGCCTGAGAAAACTTGAAAATCAAGCATGATGAGGGTATTTCTGAAGAGAAGAACTTGGAAACCCTGAAATCACCTCTCATGGGTGATTTTCAACTCAGGTAGTGGAGGAAGAACGTGGATTTGAACAGCAAGCCAGTTTGCTTTTTGTTTTCTGCATTCCAGCTGAGTGCCCCAGCATAAATTGTTTAACTTCTCTGACCTTAAATGTTCTTGTCTACAAAAGTTTTAAAAACAATAACTACTTGTCAGGATTGATATGAGGACTCAATGTGAGATATACAAAGCAGACAGTGGGCACCCAGTACAGATGGTTAACCTTTCTTGAAGACTGGTATATGTCCTAGTTCCAGATCAGGAAACATGAAGAACGTTTATCAGTTGGTAATAAAGCTTCCATTCCTGGCTCCCAAGAATTATCATCCCTCTCTTTGGAAAAAATAGAAAATTTTTCCAGCTTCCTGGAAATTCACAGACAGAAAATCACCTGTTTCCTTGCCTTCAATTTGGCTGTGGATTTGAAATACAAACTGAGCTCTGGCTTCTGAGAGAAGGTATATAAGCACTCAGTAAGATGCAAATGCCGGTACAGATGCAAAATTTGATTTTTGTCACTGCATTGCTTTAGGCCTAAGCTCTTGTCCTCTCCTGATTCTAATCCTGCTTTCTTTCCAGCCCCCAATAAATGGAGCAAATTTTACTTGGCCACCTCATTCCCAGTATGTTATTGACTCTTCTGTACAGGTTTGTCATGTATTCCGGCCCCTAAATAAGCTACGAGTATTTATGGAACAGTTTCTTCTTCCGGCTGTACCAGGTAACATTACAACATGGAATTTCAATAAGTCCTAACGCTTTTTTCCTCTTGGCTTCTTCTATTTGGGGATAAGATTTTCTTCTAATGGTCATCAAAACAGCTGTCTCTCCCAGTCTCTTAGGTAGCAAAGTAAGTTGAAAAAGACTCTTCTCAAACAAGCTAAATCAAGACCACTGTTTTAAAAGGTTTTTTAAAAAATAAATAAATAAATAAAGAGATGGTATTTGAAGTGAAAGAAACAAATGTCTTCTAAAGCTTAAACTAAATTCCCTGAGAGGTGGGAGTGAGCGGGCACCTTTTCTTCCCCGAGAGCACCTCCAGTGGCCCGAAGGATCTTGCTTTAATCCCTTGGTGGCCACACTAGCTCAAAAATAATAAAGCAGTGGTTTAAAACTACATCTTCTGCAAAAGCAGCTGAGAGCTTTGAATCTGTTTTTCCATTATCTTCCTTACAGTCCTAATTACTCAAGATACTTCTGAGTTTCTGGCCATTGATGATGATGATGATGATTTTTAAAAATTATCTTGTATAAACTGTTTCACTTGTTTTTTTAAGCAAACTCGCTTTATTCTTCTCCAACGCCCCCCCTCCCCCATGGCTCCCTCATCTGTTTGCTCGTTATTTATTTGTTTTTTCTTTAGTAGGCACCAGGAACCACACCCAGGACCTCCCAAGTGGGAGGCAGGTTCTCAAGGGCTTGAGCTACCGCTCCCCTGGATGTTGGGAGATCACCAGAGCAACCTTCCCATTGAGCATGGATGTAACAAATGCTTCTTTTGCATTCCTCTTTTTTTTTTTTTTTAGAGGGACCGAAGCACTTTTTCAGGTCCAATTGCAACCTTTTATAGTATTGAGGGTGAGAAGAAAGAGGAAGGCTAAAAAAAGAGAAGTTCATTTAACCTTTCCGTAATAATATGCTTTCAGTATTTTCCTGCTGTTATTCAGTGTACTTTCCTGCACTCTTAGTAGCTCCTTAGTCTGAAGTGTAGCAAGGGAGGGAGTCCACCTTGCCTGGGGCAACAGAAATCTGGCTTCAGGAGCTGAATGTTACGATGAGGTGATTCATCACAGCCTAGATCTTTTGGCTTCTCTTAAATTTCCTACAGAGAATGCCAGGTAGGAGCATATTGCATAACCTTTAAAGACAGGGTCTTTGGAGGCCCCCAAATGAAGGCAGGGTGTGGTTGGGAGGAGGACTGCTTATTTTGACAGCGAAATTATTCATTGAGAGCATGAATTCTATGGGAATGACCTGAGGGAAAGTCAAAGAAAAACAAAAGCCTCCTTTGCCTGGGGAATCTTTGAGCCACAGTAACGACTAAATGGGAAATTTTCAGAGGCCCAATTAAAAACCATTTTTTAAAAAAATTAATAAGATGCATTTTGAATTTAACTTCACCAGATAATGTGAATTTGGAATGAATGCCCAAGCTTTCCTCCCAAATTCTTAGTATATTTCTACATCATGCAAATGAAAATAAATTTGAAATCTACAACAGTGACAATTAGCAATGGCTTTGTTTAATCTTTTGTAAAAAGAACCCACATGCCTTTCTCTTTTTTCCCCATTGAGCTTTATTTTCAGTAATTGTGTTATGAAAACAATTCTTTTTCAACTTCAAATATGAAGCTATATTATAATTTCAAGTCAATGCTTATTCAAACCACACCAGCGTCCTAACCCCACCAAATTCTTACACTTGGGGAGAGGATGTTCCCCACCATATATATTTTTTTTTTTATTTAATTCTAGTAACACATATACCACTCAAAATGTCCCCCTCTTTTTTTTCTCTTCCACCCCCCCAATATTTTTCTGTAGAGGGATATAAAATATGACCCACGTTTTGATTTCATAATTGGTCTTGTGCCTTCCATTGTATAAGTACATCCTCTACGTATTGACTATGAAAGACTGTTTTTATTCATCTCAACAAAAAAAATCATAAATAATATGCAGTGGCCATAAAAGAGTTAAAAGTAGTGGAGCCCTAATTTCTCCATCTGTGGTATATACCCTTTAAATGCCTTGTTCTCAGGACTTTTATAAGAATATATTAGATGAGGTGAAAATGCCCAGCACTGGCAGGCACATTGGAGGTACTCCATAAATGTGTTTTCTTCCATCGAAGCAAGTTAGACATAGTTCAGCCTCATTAGTGAGAACATCTGTTGGGCACAAAACTGCAGTCCAGCCTGTGGATATACCTTGCCATGGGAAGAGACTAAAGCTCATTCTTTTGTAGCAAGGAGAGCATAAAGTCCACTAGCTTTGGAAAGATTTGCATAGTTGCCTCTCAAGGAGGACAGGGATATGTGCAATGGAAGTTGGGGGCAGAAAAAGAGCAAGAGCCATGTAATTGATGACCTCTCTGAAACTAGCACTTTGCCCAGTTGCAGACAGAGGCTGAAAACTCTCCCAGTTTAGCATTTTAGTATTAATACAAGCAACTGGTATGACCACTGTGGCTGTCAGCACACTGGAGTTAATGATGCAGGGTATAAACACTGAACCAGGATGATAAAGGAGCCACACTGGGACCGACCATGACTTGCCTCTCTGCCCACAGGTGAGGAGGGATGGCAGCTAATGAGAGGACCTATCATGTGAGACAACTTAAAACCTCATTCAGACTTCACAGTCCCAGGAAATCCCATCTGACCAGACCACAAGGGGCAGAATATTCTGTAAAAACAATTGTATACATAGTGGTTACAATACTAGGCTGACCCATGCTCTTAAATGTGCATGCACACACACTCACACACTCAGTGTGGAACAAGGAAACAAAAGATGGTGCATCAAAGCAAAGAAAGCAAAACTAACGTCTCAGTAAACAGGTCTATTACGTGTGGAAATGAAAAATTAGCATCAGCTATATCACAGGTTAAAATAGCATTTATGGTCGAAGTGGGAAATTTGACTACTATTTTTTGTTTCTCTATGGAATGAGCATATACATATATATCTGAATTATTAGAATACAATTTATTTAACTTTACAGTATTGTTGTGAGTAGCTGGAATATTGAAGAAGCTGCAGTCACAAGCCCATATACTGCCATTGGTTGACTTCTTATATCATGGAAAGAACCAATTTCCCTGTGGTTTTGGCCAATTTCTCTTTCTCTAGGCTCTGGAGTCAGGCAGCCTAAATTCATTTGCAGGGTCTTCCACTACTTAGCTGTGTGAATTTGGGCAAGTGTTAGTTCCCTCATCTGTAAAATGTGGATATTAATACTGCTTGCTTCATAGGTCGTTAAGAGGGTGGAATAAGTTAATACAAGTGGCAGGCCAAACAGTTCCTGCCAAATACTTACTCTTCTATAATCATCACCTTCATCATCACCATCACCACCACCATTACTTCTCACTGGTGACACCTTCCTATGTCCATAGTAGACACCTCATCATTCCCCATCTCCTTCTCTCCCTCCATCTGATCCTCACAGTATCTCTCATCAGCAATCTTAATCAAGTGTTTTTCATTTTTAATCACTTTTTTCTTCTCTGTATTTTTTAACATTTTTTTCTTTGGATAATATGCAGGGTCTTGTGCCCTTAAAATATCATGTTTATGTGAATAATTTCTCTGTTTACATTTGTAAATTCGTCTTTTGTCCCAATAGCAAGTCCTATATATGCAACTGCTATTAACTGTTTCCTAGATGTAACACAGCAACCTCAGACAAAATCCTCACAGACTGAGCTAACTGCTGATATTATTATGTACTCTTCCAGCCTCCTTGGAGCAGCTCTTCCTGCTCAGAGTCCTAATAATGACACCATAATCCCATTATCCCATTGCCTATGTAATCCTGACAAAGGCATTTAAGTTTCCCTCCTACCTCAGATGTGTGAAATACTTTAAGTCATTCATATTTGAGTCCTATGAATTTTCTCTGATCTTAAATAAGAATTTCATAAATCATAATTAATTGAAGTTTTTGGAATGGTCCCAAATTAGTTCAGTTGTAATTTATTACAATGGAAGAAAATGTCTTGTTTTTAATGTTCACTGTTGTTTGCCCTATTTAGATTTGTGGATCTTCATGTTAGAAGAAATTTTATAAACACCAGTCACTGAATTTGGTGTTGGGGAGGCACAGGTTTATTAGGAAATATAGAATGCAAGCAAGTATATTACACTGCTGTGTGGCAGGTTCCAAAATGGCAAACTCTATGGAAGCCTATAGAGGGCAGACTCAGGGAATCTTAACCTAACATCTCAAGAGTATACAAGTAAAATTGGACAGATTATGAAAACTTGGGCTGATAATTCAGGGGAAGCATAAGTTTTTTATCCTCTCCCTCAGTTCTGGTTTATACACCAAGCAAATTGCCCTTGGTTCACTTAGGCATCTAATGCTTATCTACCTGAAGTTAAAACTCTCCTTATTACTATATATAAGTAATTGTCCAGTAGCTAAAAATCTCTCCCTCTAACTTTTAACTATTTTTGAGTATGCACAAGTATTCTTTTTTGTTATAGGCTACTCAAATAAGCAGCATTAGCCTTCACTCAAAATCTTTACTACACACTTTTAATGATGGCTTTGAATTCAGATATGGTTTAAATTACCACATGGTAAAAATAGCCTCTGTGTTCTTCAGATTCAAATCACGCATTACACTTGAACATGTAATTTTTTTCATCATCCAAACAGTACATTTTATAAAAATATTTAAATAAATCTTTTGTCCTGCAAACTAACTATACTATATAGAACCAAAGGTAATTTAGTGGGTGGGTACTTCTTAATAAGAGCCAGGTGGTTCATTTTGTGTGAATGTTCTTTTAGCTACTCAGCTTTTTCATAAGGTTCTTGCCCTTCATAATATATATTCCTTTTGCATAATGGGAAAAAAGCTAGGCATATCATCATGCCTTATATTATAGACATATCACCATGCCTGCTCCTTATATTTTGATCCTCAAGTGTAAAGTTAAACCACATTATGAATTTCTTTATGTGCAGCACAGATCAGGTTCCAGTGTGCACAAGGCCACTGTCACCAGAAGTCTTATGTGCTGTTATTTGAGAAGTTCCACCCCAAAAGCTCCACTGGCACTGAAGCTTAATACTACCATTTTATTCCATTTTGCAAGCCAATGGTCTTCATTCAAAGTTCAAAATCTTCTAAGCTACAAAACACTTTCTAAGTTCTTACAATGTCAGAGTACTAACATCATTTTACATTTTTGCTATCAAATCAACACTGAGTGCTGAGCATCTGTAAAATGACAAGAGCATCTCAGCCAAACTCCTGCTCCACTCACCACCATAATGCTGCACCCATACAGGGCTTCCAGGGCACTTAGGAGAGGAAGGACATCCTCTTCCCGTCACCTTTCAATTCAATTTAAATTCACCACTCCACTAATACTCAGTAGTTACAGAAAATGACTTCCACAATTTATGTGGATTAGAGGCATGGAGCAGTGGTGACACCCATCACCAACCTCACCCACTGCAACAAAGAGACCGTGAGGTTGGGGCAGACACTCCACGCCTGGAGCCATGCAAAGAGCATCCCCCCTCGTGCTTAGCTAGTGAAGGAAAGGTCTCAGAAGGCATTTACAGCACGGATCACAGGGAAAGCTTTATCGGTGCCATGGAATTGGAATAATATTTAAAGATAATACTATAGCTCATGTTATCCTGAATACATTGTAAAACACTCATGTCCAGATCAATCACAAGTTTTGCTCCAATATGTTTCTACTTCTAAACATTTATAGTCACCAGGAGTTGCGGTTCAGTATAATTCTAGGCAAGACGCTTTGTGATGGAGTGTTAATATTTTTAAAAAGAATAATTCTGGGACAGTTCCCAGAACAGCATCTGGCTTTTTCATAGGTCCCAAAGGAAAGGACATATAGGAGGAACCAGTTGAATTAAGTACATTTATTAACAGGTTTATTTTATGTGTGAATTTTTTTGCACATCTGTATACAACCCACATTTTCTCAAGTACCAACTGGTTCTGCTTTCTTTTATTTGTCTCTGAACACCTGACTTGAATGATAATACCCAGCAGAGCACCCCCACCGTGCGTGCGCGCACACACACACACTCATACACTCAAACACACTTCAGTGAATTTTCAATAAGATGCAGTTCCAAAATGAGTATCTGTAGTGTAACATGTTTTTCCAATACATAAATTCTTCTTTTATAATGTAATTATTTTCAGGAGCTGTCACTAATCGTGCTAATTTCAAATTGAGGAACAATCAATAGAAAGAACATGGGAAACAGTTAAATAGCCCAGACATGGGAATGGAAATAACACAGGGAACAGTAGTTCTGCAGCCCCACTGAGGCAGCAAAGGGAAGCAACTGTTACCATGCAATTGAATACAAAATCTGGGAGGCATATGCTGTTTTTCTATGGAGAGGATCTATAAAATTCATTGAACCCCAAATGAAGTTCACCATCCTATCTTTTATAGTACCCTTTACTATGAGTCATGACTGAATTTCTGAAGATGTAATCAGAGTATAGATGTTGAGTTATTTAAATCTGGATGATAGTAAGCTGCAGTATTTGTTTTAACATATAGTTATTAAGTTGCTGGGTAATCTTAATGTGAATAAAATAAGGTCTCCCCTCAGGAAAAAATGCACTAGTAAAGGAGACTTGAGGACATAGACAAATAAAATAACAGCATGATGGTATAAATGAGAGAATGGGACACAACTTCTCCTGGAATTCTAAAAAGAGAGCACTAGATTGAAGTAAAAAAAGAACAGGGAAAATAACCCATGAAGAAGATGGAATATAAGCAGAATTTTGGAATGAGGATTGGGATTTCAGCAGATGGGAAGTAAAGGAAAATGCAATCCACTTAGAGGAAAGAGTACTAGGGAAGGTTGAATATCATAGAAGTTAAAAGAAAGAAGCAAATGAGTTCCCTGACTGAAGTGTAGGGTAATCTTAGAATATAACATAGGCAAGGCAGTTCGGGATAAACCTTCTGTAAAGAAAGGAGAAAACTTTGATATCTGAGCAGCTGCTGGTATAAAACACAGATAGCCACTGGAGATTCAAAAAGATAAATTTAAGTTAGAAAAAATGGTTACTAAACCATAAGGATAATAAGGCTTATTATCAGGACATACTGTTATTTTAGCAGATATGTGTTTCAAGGTGTGGAATGGGAAAAATTAATTACTCTGTATTATGGAACAGATAAAAATGTGAAGTTTCCAGAACAAAAAGGATCCAAGAAAAAAATTCAGAGAATCCAGTGAGATTAGGGACTGCATGGAAAAAGGATCAGAAATTTAAAAAGAACTGACTGATGAGCAGCCAAAGAGAGTTTAGTAAAAGAAACAAAAAAGAATGTCTAATAAACATTTTAAAGTTGTTTCTTGAAGGCCTTGTGATGTAGGTGCCTTTTTCTGTCTCTCCTATATGTAATACATTCTAGGGAATACATAGAGGTGCTGAGTTCTGTGTCCACAGGAGCAGAAGTCCTAGCAGGAGGCCTGGGAATGGGACACCCTGGGGATGGATGATATTGCAGTACCCCATAGAGGAGGTTCTTAACCTTCAGGGAAAGAAGTCTGGATTTCATTTTACAGATAATGAAGCACCAATGAATTTTTGGTTGTTGTTTTGCTTGTTTGTTTTTAATCAAATCTGTGTTTTATGAATGTGTCTCTGACAAAAATGTAGAGAGAACCTTGGAAGGAAAAAGGCTGGGAGGGAGAGAGACAAATGATGAGACTGTTGAAAAATCTGGTTTGGAGGAATTGATAAACTCAATTAGAATAAAGGCAGTAGGAATGGAAATGGAGAGACAATTTTGACAGGTGTTGGCAAATAAAGTCAAAAGGAATTGGCATACCATCAATTTGAGGGATGTTGAATCAGGTAATATCATAAATGGCTCCTGGCAATGAAAATGCAAGCTGCTTCCAGCAGTCTTATTGTTAGTTGGAATATTATGCTCTTATTTTTCACCTATTTTGTAAATAAGTAGGTTATTAAATTAGTTAATATTTTCAGCATAAGAGATAATAAGTGCAAAAATGAAGCCAAAGAAATTAAGTGAAAACCACTTACCATGAATATGATTTTAAATATCACTATAAACTCAGTTTTTTTTCTTATAGGCATATTTAGCTCTGTTCTCTGAAAATGCCTAGAAGCAATGACAACTGGTAGCAATGAGCACTCTAGCTCTTTGATTGTTGTCTCCCAATACTGTCTTCATGTCAATAGGAAATATGATTCTCCTTGAAAGGGCTTCCATTGGCCCAAGATGTGACCATTTGGCAGCAACCAGCCAAATCCAGAATGTGTAAGACAAATAACACATATAACAAAGAACACATTTTCTCCAACAAATCAATGGCATGCAAAACCAAAAAAAGTGTGGTGCTATATTGCAGAATAAAAGAGACTTAGAAACATAACTGATGCAATACTTAAATCTTACTTAAATCTAATTAGAAAACCCAACTCTTCAAAATCATTTTTGATAATCAGGAAAATATTGGATGGTATAAAGTATTTGCTCTTAATTCTGCTAGATATGCTAATTATTTATAGGAAGATGAAGGAGAAGGAGAAGAGTCTTTATAAATTTAAGATGCATTCTGAATTTTTGTTTTATTTTGTTTCTAGTGCAATGATATGATATCTGGGGTTTGCCTTAAAACATTTCTGCAAATAAAGTAAAACAAAATGTGTGTGGAGGTAAATTGACAGCAGGGAAGAGATATAAAATGAGTTCAGAAAATGTTGAAAATTATTGGAGTATGGTGATATGTACATCATGCAGTTGATTAAACTACTTTCTCTACCTTTGTGTATTTTTGGAAATTTTCACAAAAGCAAGTTCAAAGAAAACATTACTCCTGGATTTTAGACTACAAGGTACAACTTCAAAAACTATGTAGCTGGTCTCCCCACCTCATGTGTATACCCCCATTCAGTTCATCCCCATAATTGTCACCATGTTCTCTTTGTTTTCAGCATGTGACTTCTTGGCTTCCATAGACTCAATGCCATCATGCTGCTTGCCAGTCAAGCAAAAACTCATACTGAGCCTGCCATTTAAGGTCCTTTTTTTTTTTTTTTTTTTTTTTAAGGTACTAGGGCTGGGGATTAAATCCCAGACCACATATGTGGAAAGCCGGCGCTCAAGTACTAAGACACATTGGCTCCCCTGAGTTGGTTTATTCATTTGTTTGCATGTTTTTAGGAGGTACCAGGGACCAAACCCGGGACCTCCCATGTGGGAAGCAGGCCCTGAACTGCTTGAGCCACATCTGCTCCCTAAGGTCCTTTTTGATCTGATCCAAACTGGAGAGCTAGATGTGTCTCTGAATATTGCCCATGACTTTGCCATGCCATGAATATTGCCTTTCTCATTCCAACCTTTGTTCACATTGCTTCTTTTTCAATAATGTCTTTCCCCATTGCCATATTTAAATATAAAACTCTCTTAAGGTCCAACCCAAATTTCACCTCATTTGTGAAACCTACACAATGCCATACGTTGGATTTGATCTTCTACTTTTTCTGAATTCCAGATTTGATACATCTTACAATGATGAAAGACTATGTTCTTTTACAGAAATATATTGAACACCAAATTTATAATTCACAGTTTATGATTGTAATGAATTACAATAGTGCCAAAGAGCCTTAGAAGAAAGAAAATTCTATTCCCAACAAGTTCTTTGGACCATTATATCTAAGTGGAGGAAAACCAACTTTGGAATATGAGAAAAACAGAGCTCTCACATCTGCAATAGGTAAACACTCTGGAAAGAAGCAAACTCCACTTTAAATCCCAGTGTGGGGGAGAACGTTTCCATGATTGCCAATGCTGTCGAAGTTTCTAGTGAAAGAGAGTGTTCCAAAAACAATTTAAAAAAACAAAATGGAACAAAACATGCAATGAGGCTGAAAATAATAATGAGGAGAATCTATGGGTATAATGTTCAGCATTTGAAAATTCTCTACAAGGTCAATGCTGGTAAATGCATTTTTGTTGGTTGGCCTGGCATCGAGCTGTGCAGGAGAGCCAGACCCATCCATACCCACCTGGTTCCACTCCGTGGCTCCATCAGTTTCATGGGGCCAACACTGGCAGGAGCAGAGCCTGGCACAAGTAAGGATGAATCACAGAAATCACAGGAATACTGGAACCATAAAGACCTAAGTGCTGTAAAGGTAATCTCGTCCAATTCCCTCATTTTACAGCTAAAGAAATGGGGCCCCAAAGAGGGTATATTGACTTTTCCAAATTGGCCTAACTAATAGGAGCAAAGCCAGTCTTAGAATCCAGATATTCTGGTTCCAATTCCAAGGCTCTGCCCCTATTCCTATGTTACTTATTTATTTATTCACTCATGTTAAAATTAACTTATTTCATTTTTCTGTGTATAGGGTTTTCACTGAAGGTTTAATTTTTGTTTGTTTCTCCTGGAGGGTTGACAAAAAGAGACTTGTGAGCATCACATTTATTTAATTGCTATTTTAAGAAAGTAAATGATACCTTATAGCAGTTTGCAATAATTTGCTAAATTCTGTTACATTTATATACCATAATTCTAAGGGAGTAAAGAAAAAACATGGTTAATAAGATATAAGCCCCATATCAGATGGTAAATACAGAGGTGTTATAAGAAAATCAAACTGCCAAGGTCTGGGGCTACAGAAGACACATGTCCTGTCCTCGGGAATAAGTGAGTCCATTTCTGACTCCTCTGTGGACACTCTAAAATAGAGCTGCAACTCAGCCATGCTGTGATCCACACGGAATGCCTAAGGTTGCTTCCAGTGCATGAATTTTCCATTGTGCATGTACACTTTCTTCAGACTCAACAGTTCAGGTTTGTGTCTTGGTTTTTATTGCCCCAGAAACGGATTCCGAAGCAAGATTTTGAGTGCAAGTAGCCATTTAGGAAGTACAAGGGA
>PVKH010002204.1:0-27818 GCA_004027955.1 Chaetophractus vellerosus
TCCACGAAGATATACTTAGTTTTTAGGTTTTTTTTCAGCCTGGAATGGCTCATTCAAGTTATTTCCTGAATCTACTTTCTGCTAATGATCTCAAGTCATAAATTCTTCCACAAATCTTCTCCAGTCTGCAATATTGACTTTCCTGTTCACTAACTTTATACTGTCTCTTGATTGATCTGATACACCCTTTGGATTCAGAGCATTTTTCTTGTTACACACTTGGACAGTAAATATTAAGGTTCTAAATCCCAGTAACATAGCCTCCTGCTTCCTTAGGAGTAACCCTCTCTTGGTTAATCTAAGCCAGTGCTTCCCAATTTTAGTCATACACTAGAAATATCTGGAGTGCTTAGAAAATACAGATTAGCAGGCCCCAGACCAGATGGATAAGGGAAATTCCTGTGGTGGCTTCAGTATAGGCATATTTAAAAAGCCAGGGAAGACTATTATTGACAGAAGCCTATGGCCTGACAGAGTGACATTTTTGTTTTCTAAAAACAGAATAAAAGTGGTCACCCTCTATTATTTGGAACAGAGAGCTGAGAAGAGTCTGTAACTCAGTGTAAGGATATAGTTTTCGATCGAGCCAGTATTCTACTGAAGTAATTCACAGATAAGGGGAGAATAAAATAGGTTTTAGAATGGTACAATAAATAATTCACAATAATTGCAAGATCATTGATTCAATTTAACTGTGTTCTAAGACAAACGAAATTCTTGAAGTCTTGCCTAAAACCTTTGTTTTAGAAACAAAGCTACCTAATCATGAATGAACATTTTCTAAGATTTTTGTTCTGATTACATTGAGTATAGGATAGTTTGGGTATTTGTAGTTTCAGAATGTTCATTTAATTTTTTAAATTCAAAATTTAAGTTTTATCCATTTGAACTTCCATCTTTTTTCGTGATACTGAATTGTTAAAATGCTATTAGGAACATATACACAATGGTAACTATTAGTGTCATTAGTACAATAAAATTCATTTCCAACATTTTTGTTTCTCGGGAGCTCTGAAAGCTGAAAAGCTAAATCTCTGAACACATCCTTGTTTTTATTTGCAGGAGAAAAATTAAATGGGTTTACTTTGAAATTAGAAATTGCTGATCCAGTTTCCTATAGTTGTTAACAGTGAGTCACTGTTTACATTTGGATTATCCACTGAACCAAGGGCTGCGTACCATGTACGCTGGAAATTGCAAAGCCTGTATGACTAGCTGCCATTGATTTTATGTTACTGCACAGTGGTAAATGCACCACTTCTTTAACACTACACTCTATGCTCTATTAAAGTGCACTTTCAAGATTAGAAGGGCGTGAAAGCAAATCATTTGGTGAGAAGAAAATTAAAAATACAATTATTAATGAGACTGTCTCCACTTTAGGTTGCCTCGGTGATTATTATTATTTTTTAAATTAAGCATTTTATTAAAATATGCAGGTGTCATCAAAGTCATCATGTCATGCCGGGAAATAACTGTTCTTTTTACTTTGTTCCTGTCACTGGATAATATACAAAGCCTGACCATCCTGGTTTTCTTAGTATGATGGAGGCACTGTCTTAAATCTTAGATAACAGTAGGGACGCATTCTCCTGATTTGAGCAACTGGGTGTTGCTAGTATTTGGGGTTTGGGAAACATGGTTGGAAAAATTTGAACTCATTTCCATATTTAAGTTATAGTTATAAATATTCTGGCAAGACTCTTTGTCTAGAACAAGGCTGCCAAACTTCAGACATTTGCATAGAACATGGAAATATGTAAATGGTGCAGGAAGCAATTTCTAATTTGGTAGACGCATAACCCCTTGAGTGCTGATGTGGTGCCTCTGCCAACCATTCCCAGAACTGTCAGGGAGCCTACAGTTCTGAGTTCCTATGATCTGGCAAATTCCAGATCACAGCTATTTGGGGGCTCCTGGGTGAGGAACTAGACCAACATTGAGGAATTTGTATTGAACTATTTGTATTCCTTATCACCTGCTTAGCATTTTATATTGCTGGTTGGTTGGCAGCAAGTCAAAGAGAATGCAACTATCCCCAGTCTGTTGACGTGCTTGCTCATTCTTGAACATAGCTGAGCATAATCTCCTTTATAATTCTTGCCTTAGTCGAGCATCAACAGTACTTAGAGTCTCTCTTTCTTATACACACATACACACATACACATACATTTACATATATATTTCAAATCCACTTTTTCATCATTTTTTATTTTATTTTATTTAAATATTGGGAATAATAGAACGCTAATAAAAAATATTTTTGAAACTAGTGAATTTATGTGCTAGCTCTATTTTACCAACTGATGCTTAAAAATGCGTTACTAAACTATAAAATAAGCCAGATTCCACCAGTGGTTTGGGAAAAATTAAAGTTTGTGAAAATTATTTTTAAGGAACCACAAATCCAGACACAACTTAAAAAGTTTAAAGGAATGATATTTCAAAATAAATGTTTATTATTGTAGAGAGCTTTTGAAGTAAGCTATATGTAGGGTTTTGTAAACTGGATACTTCACAAGAAGAACAATGGGGGTAAATTTGATTGTATAATATCAACATTGTTATATAGTTAGTTTAGGCCCAAACATATGAACATTTATTTATTCATAAACAAATTTTCATAATATATGACATTAATATGGCTATGTGAATTAGAATGCATACAAGGAAAATAAAAATTTTAAAGAATGGTATTAAATATAAATAAAAATAGAAAATTTTTTCTACAACTCTTTCGAAAGTCTTGATCAACCCCTAGTGCTCATATTCTACAGGGTAAAATCTGTGAATCAACATCAGAATTCGACTGCTACTAAATTGATCATTTCACAATTTTTAAAGAACCTGCATTTTTTTTTGTCGATCATGGAGATGAAGGTGGTTTATTACCTCCCCTCTATAATTTCCAATTATTTGAATACTTTTATATTGATTATGGGGTAGTCGTAACAGAGCAAAACAATGGATCATTAAATTAAGTGTTAACAGCTAAAGGACTAATACAAGTAAATTTAGGTATACTAATCAGTGGTATTCAAGAATGTTAAGTATAGATGCTTAAGTATTTCTAGGAACTGCTTAAGTATTTCTAGGAAAGCAATAGTTTTTTTTAAAAAAAGCAGATAGTTGAATTAGCAAAGAGATACTTTCAGACTGCCTACTTGGTATTACATTTCTTCACAGTTGTTTACTATAAATGTAAGGGCAAATAAGGGCTTTTTCAGTTTTTGCTTATGAAGATAAAGGAAAAATCTCCTATTTTAAATAGCATGTGGCTTATAGAAGCATCGTATTAAAATGACATTCTCCCTGTGGCCATATGTATTAAGAACCAGTTCACCCAGCCTAAAATCAATTACTTCTGCCTGTAGCATTGAAAGTCTGAGTTAAACATAATTCTCAGAGGTAGTTAGCATTCCATTGAAGGTTATTGCTTCCATCCAAGAGAGGAGTTACCCAATTTAATCAATTCTCTGAATTTTAAACCTCAGATAGTAAACAACTTAGATTATAAACAGTGTAATTATTAAGTATAACAATTAAGACACTGTGTTTTAACTAAATTCATGGACTATTCAACAGCTAGCAAGAAATTTCTGGTTGTTTAATACTGGCTTGAACTTTTATTCAGAAGTAAACACAAAACAATTTTGAATTTTAACTTATTTCCATGGCTCTGTACTTGCCCTTTTCTCAAATGCTCTGCACATTCTAGTCAGAGCTTTGTTTCTAAAGGTAAAGCTTAGTTATGCCACTTTCCTGTTTAAAATATTTATCTGCTCCTGTGGTAGAATTCAAATACTTGTATGTGTCTGACTAGGTCCTTCATGGTCTGACCCCGGTTTACTTTCTCTAGCTTAATCTTCTATTTCTGCACTCGTCTCCATCTCCTCTCTCTCTTCCACTTGAGTTCTGTACTCTTTTCATTCTGAATTTATTTTTAGTCCTCCACATACGACACAGTTTCTTCCTTCTGGGCATTTATACAGGCTGTTGCCTCTGCCAAGAACTTCCTTCTCCTGTTTTTTGCCTAAATTCATTCCATTCTCTAGGTTTCAACAGATACTAATTCCACTGGACATCTTCCCTGACTGGGAAATTTGGATTAGCTGTTTTTTGTTTTCTGCATAACCCAGTAATGCTCTATTTTATGCCTATTAAAGGTCTCGCCATGCTAAAGTTGCTGGTGTATTTAGCACATGTCTACCTTACACACTTGTATTCTAGAGGCTAAGTGCTAAGCAGCTAATTGCTTAAAAAATGTTCATTGAGTGATTAACTTATTGTACTTCTAGTTAATGTAAAAGTGACATTCTCAACCTCTTTTTAAGATAAAAGTGATTCTCAACACATTCAAGGAATTTGATCTTCTTCTGTCAAAATCAATAATGGCTCACTTTATAATGGTTTTAATGGGATATGGGATGCATATCGGGAGGGGAGGGTTGCATTTAGTTTGCCAAGCCACCAGGTGACTCTGCCTATGGCTTCTGGACTAGATTGAATAAATTAAACATAGCCATTTCAGTTCCTCCTATGACATATACCTGTTTTAACAGAATCTGAAAATCTTTATATCAAAATCTTGTGGAGATAAGAAAAAACAGAAAGGAACTTATCCACTCTTTCAAAAGATAAGAAAATGGCCACCCACACCCACTTACCTGTGCCTTCATTTTCTCAGCCTGGTCTTAAAAGTTCGTTTATCACCTGGGAATTGTTTCACTTTCAAGCAGTGTGACATCTGAGTGTACCACTGTTAATGACTCCTCCAAGAACATGATTCAGCTATACTAGAATCCTGCTAAAATTTGCGTTCAAGGGAAATGTGGAGGCATTTGTTAGGGAGGTCCCAGGATTCATCTGAATAGCATGAATTTTAAATTACTGGTGAAGTCTTATCTATTAACAGCTCTCTTTTTCCAGCTAATTAGCTGGAATGTGGCCAATGTCATCCAATAAAAATGAAATTTTATGAAAATTGGAAAGCAAGAAGTTTAAAAATGTAAACCAAATAGTAGTGCTTTGGGACCTGCAGCTTTTAGGGTTAGAATGGGGTTGGGGGAAGTATCAGAATTTTCTTACTGATGCTCAGAAATAAATAGCTTGTCTTAATTCTAGACATGACTAAGTATTTGGAGAAGCACATGGTGTCATTAGTTTTAATGGACTATTTTTTGAAGATTGTACCTGATACTTTTGATAAAGATTGTATTCATAGAGAAGAAATTAATATTTGAGAAGAAATTATTGGGGAAAAATGATGAGTTAGTCAATTAATGGTACGGAGATAGGAGGCTCACCTCTTAGGAAAAAAATGGACTCCTTTAGTACACAGCATAAATTGATTGATGACTGAAATGTAAAAAATTATTTTATAGGACTTGAAGAATATATAGGTAGGATGTGCAATTATGGACTTAATAAGCTTTTCTTAACATGACAACAAAAGCCAAAACAATCATAAACTTCTCTATCAAAAGTCACCATAAAAAGTAAGAGTTATCAATCACAAATTTGGAAAAGTGTTTGCAAAATATATGCTTCCTATAGCATTCTATTAATTTATAACTAAATGTCACAAATAAATAAGAAATAAATATGAAAATTTTTTTGGTAAAGAGGATAAATAGGCATTTTGAATACATACCAAATAATGACCAGTAACAATAGACTATGAAAATGTTTTCATTTACTAGCAAGAAAAATGTAAATTAGAAAAAAAGTAATTATCTTACAACCATAGTATTAATAAAGACCTAAAAGTTCGCTAAAACTTCCTGTGAACACTCATTCACAGCTTGTGTGTAGGCATCAATAGCCTTAAAACATTTCATTCTTTTTGCTATTGCAACTCTCCATCCAGAAATTTATTCTAAAATTACAAGTGAATCAGTGCTAAAGATACATGTACAAAGATGTTATTGTTATTTTAAAATGCTAAATTCCATGGAAGCAGGGACTTAGTCTCTTTTACTCAGTTTCTCTACAATGTATCTAAATTAAGTGCTGGGAATATGGAAGGTACTTAATAGGTATTTGTTGTATGTATTTTATTTTATAAACCCCCATCGACTGCATGTATATGTTTTTTAATAATAAAAAATAAAGGAAAACAATCAAAATGCCTCCCAAAATAGAAATGGTTGCATAATTAAGGGTATATTCAGTAAATAAAATTATTTTAAAGAAAGATATGAAAGGAAGTGTGTTATGGAAGGACTTTATATATTAAATTGAAGTAGGTTACTTAACATGATGCTTAGTATGATCTCATTTTTAAACATCTTTGAAATGATGCACTAAAATATTAAAAATATAAAATATTAAAGGTGCTGAGATATCATGTAATTTAAATTATAATTTAATTAAATTATAATTTCTGATATATTGTTTTATATTGTTTATCAAATGAAATAATTAAATGTAATGAAAAATCATGGTAATAGTGTCCACAGTTTGCAGAAGAAAATTCATACTAATTAATATGGTAAAGGTTTCTGACTTCCATAATCTTATTCCCAATGTCCCTTGCAATTTAATCAGCTACTTTCCTTCCATGTACCCTTTACTTCAGGCAAATTGAGTTCCTAACCAATCTACAAAGATAATTTCAATTTATTGTCTATTTTAATATTACTTATAATATTCCCTTTCTGAAAAGTCCTTTACTTTTATCTCTGCTAAAATTCTTTCAACTGTCCAAGAGATATTTCAATGATGCTATCAATTTTTACAAACATAATTTTTTCCGTTCCACCATTTATTTCTTTTCCTTTTATGGCATTTTACTCCTTATCTGTTCTTATGAACATGTAATAACCACTCTTAGAGTACATTCTTGATGCTAGGGAGAAGTGTATTATTTATTCATTATTTATAATGAATAACAGAATATTTTAAATTGAGCAGAAGAATTTTTTAATTGCTCATCTGAGAAGAAGTTTTCAGAAAACACTCAATTACAGTCTTATGCACATGGAAGCAAAAAGGAAGAAAAGATAATGTTGATGGAGTCTCTTGAAATTATGAAAATAATAATATTTTTTAAGTTAAGTTTTTATTTCACCGGCCAAATAGATTTTATTTGTATATTTTTAAAGTTTAAATAGTTCATATATTAGAAAATTGGAATTTAGGAATTTAACATATGTTTTATTCAGGGTTGGTCATTGTTTTGTAGTTAATATATGTCAGTGATCTTATCAGATCACATAAGTGGGAGTCTCTTTAATGTAATTTTGAAGCTAGTGTAGGTGAAAGATTTAGGACTGATATATGTCCACAGAAGATTTTTTTGTATGACTTTTTTCTAACTTACAAATATCTGAAATCTTTCAGGTCTGATCTGTTTGAGAAGGTAAAACCAGAAAGTTTAGATGAGCATCTTACGAATTATGACTATGTTTTCTTAAACGTGGCAGGTGTGCAGCACTTTATTTTGGCTTGCCTACAGAATCCTAATCCAGCAGGAAATATGCCACTTTGTCTGTCTCAGTCATTAGTTCTACTGACACCACTAAGTTGGGAGATCCAAATGCAATCACGGAGAGCACACACCTGTTTAATTTTAACAGCTTTTGTCATGGTGGTCATTTAAAAATAGAGTGGTTCTAAATGTATCCCTATTTCCTGGGCAAGTCAACGCAGGGTTGGCAGATTTCCCCACTGAGACACTTGCCTGACGTTGCTCCGGTGGTTATCATGTCCATCCACTCCTCTATAAGCAGGCTGTGAGCTCAGCTGTGAGCTCCCCATTGCCTCAGTTGGTCCCTCAAAGCACTCTGAATGTGCAGTGTCCAGTTCTCCTGGACTGGCTGTTTTTGGTTTGTTTGTGTGTTTGCCCAAGAAAGGCCAAGGAGATATGTATCAGATTTGTGTTTACAGAGGAGTCAAAGCAAAAACGGTCCACTCGACAGTTAGAAAGAGAATTCTCACAATGAGAACTCTCCAAGCTGGGGATAAACAGTACTGATTTATTTTCAAAGCATGTTTGCTCAATTCTCATTACGGGAATTAAGAGGTTACCTAACTGTCCTCAGGTATAAGCAGGAGAGAAAACTACAGCTCAGGGAAAGGGTTGAGCTCAGCTGTCCTCTATAGATCAGACCTTTTTCTTTATTATCATCAGTAACAATAACTACAACCACCACCACAAAAGTAAGGTTTTTTCCTACATTTTTACTTTTGACCATCATTTTTACAATGCGTATCTAGTCAGGTTGCACATTTGTCTAGAGAATACTGCTAAAATGCTTTCAGCCTTTTTTAAAAAATGTTACTCATGTTATTATTCTGTAATGTCACAGACGTGGTCACAGATATTAAAGGAAATAGTTGAGCTGTATTGTGATTTGTCTTTTCTCTTTGTTTTCAAAGCCCAAGTATTTTGCAGTTTAGGGAAATGTTTCAGGGTTTCATTTTTTTCCGCCTCAGATTAAGACAATCTGTGCCTGTAGCATTCATCATTTAAGAAAACGGTGTTTTTCTCTCCCAGACCTCAATTTCCACTCATTATTAGAAAGCGGAATTCTAAATCAGAGATTGTGAAGAAGAGATGTGCAACCTGAATAAAACATTTCCAGAAGAGCCTGAATAATGGCACTGAATAAAGGGACCTGAAATGTTCTTGAATTGTAATTGGAAAAAATTCAAGTGTGTGTATTCAGGAGCACATGTACTAAGAAGGGGTTAGTTATTATTATTCTCAGTGCTATTTAACATTTATGGGGACCCAATAGTATTTTTAGTTCTGAATTGAACACAAGTGGTCTCATAAGTGATCTCCCATCTAAATGACCTACGTGGAGATTCACCTGTAACCAGTCTCTGAGCATAGAGAGGCAGCATTGATAAACAACCCCACACTCGGCTGGCTCTTAAGGCAACAGTATGATCTGACTTCCTGCAAAAGAAAAAAATTAGTTCAGACAAATTTGGCCTTTGAAAATGTCATTTGACACTTTTTTCTCTTATCTGATTTTTCCATAGTTGGACACTCAGAACTCAGTGAACATATTTGGTGTACTCATAAAAGATCATGGAAAAATTTAAGAAGTAAGTATAGATTGAGAAGAACTAAAGAGTAGACTCAACACATGTCCTCAAGGAGTTTATGTTCCACAAATAAATAATAGAGTGTCTTTTCTTCTTTGTCTCATATCAACAATATAGAATAAGCTGTGATAGCTTCCTTTGAGATACTGTCTTTGGTCTTTAGAAGGATTTATGAATGCTATAGTACAAAGAAAATTGTAAATGAGAATATAAACCTAATGAAAATTAAATGTAGAATGGAAGTGAGAATGCTAGATTATGAATCATGGTGGAAACTATAAGAAGGAATACATGCTTTTATGAGTAGATTGCTGTGCTAATTACTTTATATATACAAAGATAAAAAGCAGCTCCATTAACCCAAGAAGAAACTGAACGTTTACCAATATTTATAATACAGGGAAGTACTTTGAATTCTAAGTTAAGGAGTATGGACTGTATGCTCTAGACATTGAGGAGTTGTTGAAAAAATTTGAGCAGGTGAGTGACATGTCCTGGATTGCATTTTATGAAGAAAAACCTGACAGCATTATCAAGATCTATTAGTATGAAGCCTGTATTGTGACAGAACAGATTGTGGTAAAGTAAGTCTGAAATATGGTAGTGGCGATGAGAATAGAAAGGAAGAAATTGATCTAAGAGAACCATGACAGTGGAAATATGGGGCTTGATTATTAAATATGGGACTGAATTAGGGAGACAAAGATGATTCCACATGCTTTGGGACTGGGTGATAAATCAAGTATGGAAAAGAAAGAACGTCATGACTATTAGTGGTTTATTATTATCTTATGGTTGTTGTGGATCATATAATTGATGACATTCTCAGAATCTTGGATCCAAATCCATGTTCCATATCTACTAAGCATACCATGTCATCCTGGCACCTGTCTTGTGCACAGTGATCCATTGCCAAACGCAGGTATTACATTCCTGAAAAGTGTACTGTGTGACAAAACTGTAGTTGACAAAGAGAGCAGAGACTTCAGAAAAAATTTTCATTTAAAATATTAAATAAAATTACACCTCAGTAAATAAAAATTGCAGCAAAAATGCCCTTCCAAAATAAAGTGGCTCAATCTGAGTTAAAAACTTGGTGTAAAATTATCCATTCCATTGAAACCAGAGTGCGCGCACGCGTGCACACACACACACACACACACTCTATTAGGAAACTTTTTCCTTCAATCACTTTCAGTTGCTCAGAAACTATTGTCAAAGTGTTGTAATCTGCTGAAGCAGACTCCTAGAAGATTTATATTACATAGAGTACATGTCTTCCTAAAGTTTTCAAGCCAGCGCTTACTGACTTGAAATTTAATGTATCTTATACTTACTTTCTCCCTTGTAATTTTAGTCAGGCTCAGGTAAATGCTTGTTTAACTGCTTGTCATGTTCACAAATTACCAAGATCCTTAAGGACATGTATTTTTATTCTTTTATCCACATATTGAGAGCATGGAATTTAAGTGGATGCCATATATCTGCACTATTCCCTGAACTCATTGAAATGGTCCACAAAAAATGGGGAAGTAATAATTGTAGTAGAGACTTTTGCTTAAAGGGAACTATTTTACATATAAGTAAATGCATGGGGTTTAAAAGAAATTTACCTATACATCAGCATTCTATAGAAAATTAAAAACGATTGCAAAAAACACAGGCGATAAGGTATTTCTATATTAACATCATTTATGACTTCAAATATATTCCACCTTCATTTTCCTCTCTTTTGAGATTCTCACTTTTATTTAAAATTTTAATTTCTTATATTGTATGTGTTTTGTAATCCTCATATATCATTTATTTTAGTTTTTCAAAATGTAGAGGTGTCACAGAGGCACATGAAACCAGAGGGTAAATATCACTTATCTTTATTGAAATTAAGAAAAGTTTACTCCAGTATTTTTGGAGGGGTTCCAAAATTTCAGTGTTGAGTAAAGGCAGCATTCACAGGAATGAAAGTGATAAAGCTCAATATTTCAAAGCGATGCCAGGTTTGGTTGGGGCAGCTTTAAATTCTGCCCTGATTCCTGGAGAGCTTGCTCACAAAGATATGTACATGCAGCTCAATGGTCTTGTCTTCAGGCATGGGAATCAGACAATTCCAGTTTGAAGTCTCGTTCCATTGTTTAGCTGGGAGATTCTGGTAATTTACTCAATTTCCATAAATCTTAGCTTCATCATCTGGAGGATGGTGGGATAATAATATGTACATAGCAAGGGCCTGTCACATGATCAGTGTTTCACATATCGTTGCTTGTATTAATCCATCGCTGTTATTAGGGTTATACAGTAGTCATAAAAAAAAGACACATTTGATCTTTTAAAATACCTTCCGAAGAAACCTGTGGAGTTGGGCCATTATTTTCCTTTTCACTGCTGTGGCAACATTTTGACCACTTCTACATTACCATGTACATATTCTACATGATCATTGTGATTTAACTCCTTGGTTACCTTTGTTACTTTAAGGAAACTGTGGGCTTCCTGAATACCTGTCTGAGAATGGATACGGATTACTTAGTATATACTAAGTAGAAATAGGTTTATGTAAAATCATAGCTAAACCTAAACTCAAAATATGATTAATAGCAAATTATTTGTGTATTTCCATGTTGGTAGAAAACCAAATTACTTAATTGACTTGATTAAGTTGTTTATATTGAGCTTTAGTAATTTTGTTAAGTAAAAAGTAAGTTTTAATGAGACTGTAAACTAGATTAGACAAAACAACACCTCATGGTATGCTATGGACAAAGCAGAACAGTTGGTGACTTTGCAAAAATAAATGGAAGGGCTAGATCACTTAGGAGAATAAAATCCTGTTTTAAGTGAGTAAAAAAAATCCCATTTAAAAAAAAATTCCTTTTTAAGTGCATAAAAAATGTGAAATTTCAAATACATCCAATTCAGCATTCATTTTCCACTTCACTGTATTATTCCATGGGCAAAGTGCTGACAATATCTAAATGTTATTCAATTCCTTGATGGACCTGATTTATTATTTTAAGATTACACACAAGTTCATTTGAAAAGAAAACGCTCCCTTGTTAGAACTTTGATCTTCAAATACCTATAGATTCAGATGTCATTTTCAGTGCAAAGATGAATACCAGAAATTGTTTTGAAGGTTGAAAGCAGTCCTTTCTTCTTTTCCCCTGAGATTCTCACTCTGTAGTATAAGATAGCATCATATATAGCTTTCTTATATACTTTGAACGTCTGGCAACCCATTAACTTTTGTTACTTTATTTATTAGTGAATTACCTGTTTTCCTTTAAGCCCCCAAATGAGGCATGAAGTAGAAATAACTGAGGTAAAACTTAACAGGATAAAACTGCAGGCAGGGTAGTCTTTTAACCAAACTAGAAAATGTAACACTGGGGAGTAGATGTAGCTCAAATGGTTGAGGACAATTCTCCTTAGGTAAACATAAAGCATAAAGGCAAAGATGATTATTTCAATAATTTAGGAGTGATGTCCATTCATTTTAGTCTGACTTATCTTGGCAAATTGAACCATGAAGATTTAAGTTCTATTCCCTAAAAAATATGGATAGTGATCCAGGTTCTCTGCTGTCTTCTGCCTGGGAACTCCCCCTTCAGCATAGCCTTAATTTTGGAGGTATTGAGTAGATAGGCACAATGATATTTATCATTATTTTCATATTCTCTGCATCAAAGATCACTGGGGAAGAGAGAGTGGCTGCTTGGCTCTTTCAGGTTAAATTATTTTGAACGTTTTAAGAATTCCCTATACATGGAAAGATTTGGTGGTCTCCTTCTTTCTTAGGTGAGTGTAAAATTATTTGCAGGACAGTGTGTTCTAGGACTTAGTCTTTTTATACAGCATTTCTCACAGTGCAGTACATAATTTTAGATTGGATGTGAGCAAATACTTCTTAACTTTAATAACTGATATTCAATTTTTTGTTTTTACGTGGAGTAGGAAAATACAGCTAACAAAACAAACCAGAGATTTCAAAAGATAACCAGAATCAGTCTATATTAGGTAGTGTGGTCAGCAAACACTTGTATTCATTTCTGATTCATTGAAATATCTCACAAGGATATGACCAAAATTATGAAGATATACAAATGACTGAATTTTGGGAACACTGCCCTTAAAGTAAAAGACTGGTTAGGTAAATTTATGTTACTTTATTCTATTTGTTTGTCTTCCTTCAGTGATTGATACTGAGTGTGTTGTTGCTTTCACTGCTACCAGTATTTCACAAAATGCGACATACAGCTTGAGAATCAGATTGTGTTGCAAGACATTTTCATTGACAATTTGATTCTGTTGAGCTAATCAAAAACTGTCAGCACAATTGCTAATCAGTTTCTCAATCCTTTTTTTGCTACTATTGCTGTACCCTGGCAAAGTTGGGGTAGGAGGGAAGGGAAGGGGAAGTTAAACACATCTTTTTCTAATGCAGAGATGAATAGCATTGGAAGAGTCCCAGTGTGGCACTTCTGGCATTGGTCAACAAAGCTGAAAAGCAACTTGGGACAAACAAGTAGAAAAAGAGGAAAATGTTCCCATAAATTCAAAATTAAGTTCCTCCTTCAATTTCCGTGAAAGAAACTCCCTGTGGTGAACATCTGGCAAGCCATTAACTTCTGTTACTTTATTTTATTTTAAAAATCTTAAGGTGAGAGAAATTTCTCCATTTGGAGTCTTGATTTAGCATTAGGCTAAAGTCCTAGCCATTGTGCTATGATTTGCATAGTAGCCATGATCCAACGGGTCATATTCCCCTCAAAGTTTTTATTCCAATTTCCAGTAAAGGTTGTAGGTTTTTGTCATTTTCTTGATCATTAAGGTTTTATTATTATTATTTAATATATATGAATCAGCAGATCAGTGACCTGTATTTGCTGGAGAAAAAGTGACTGCAAGATTCTTCATATTTTATAACTTCTTGCTTGCATTTTACAAAAAACTGCATTATTATTTACAGGCGCTTCAACGTCAAAACTATTTACATAGAGTGTTTTCAATGATCCATCAGAAGGATGTGAACTGTTGATTGCACCATTTTCTTTATTTGCGCAGCTGCTATAACCTTCAATCTAAATCATTTCCTTACTCTGTCTCCCCTTTCTCTTCTTTCTCTTATTTTTTTCTCTTTTGTGAGCTAATAGAGACTTTCTGCAGTAAACATTTCAGATTCCACCATCAAAGCTATTTTTGAGCACTAACTTCCAAATCATGAATTTGCTTAATATTCAGGTTATTTGCTGTGACAAGTGCTAGATAACTGTTAGATAAATGAACAGAAATGATTTTTGTTCTTGTTGAATTTAATATAATTTATGAACTTGCATCTTGCATATTTCCTTGATATATGCATCTGTTGATTATCTATCTATCCATCTATTTATCCATCCATCCACCTTTCTATCTTAATATCTAACATGAGATTTAACCTAAGCAGTTTTAAGCCAAAAAATTTTATTCAACTGTATGCATTCTAATGAATTTTTCTAAAATAACACAAATATAGTTTCTGCTTATTATAATTACCTTGTCTCTAGACAGCCATACAATAATTATGATGAGCTACTAACGAACACTGAATCTTTTATGAGTAGATTTTTCAAGCTTTCTTCGTCTTTTAGTCTTACCAAGCCTATTTTGATGATAAGAAAGCAGTAAAACTTCAATATTTCCTGAAGCACTACCGATGGCTTTTTTTCAGTTTATAAAACAATATTTTGCAGATAACATTTTTTGAGGTATAAAAGATTAAATATAAGTATCATAAACTTGAGTTTTGTTTATGGATTCTCATGTAACTTCATAATAAGTTACATTGACAAAGCAATAATACTGGGTTGCTAATTTTTCCCCACAAGTCCTAGCTTAAAATAACAACAGCTACATCTATTGAGATATAAAATAGTGTGATGCTTGCAAAGTGAATTTTATATAATTCTTTGCATTTGGCAGTAGCTTTGGAATTTGAGTTAGAGTAAATATAATTATGGATATGAACAGTCAAGATATGTTTTCAAATAAGGAAAATTGAGGCTTAAATTTCAAGAGATTTTTATAAAAAGGTTGTCACATGTTAAGTAGAAATCCACTGTATGATTCATTTAATCAATACTGACAAAGAGAGTAGGCTCAAGATTCATCCCCACATAACTATATCTATCTAATTGACCTAAATTTACTTCTTTCATTGAAGAAATTGACTAGGTAATTGTTGATCTTTATTCAATTAACTACTTGTATATATAACCAATATGTGCAAAAAGTTTATGAGAAATCATTTTCAAATTTAATAGTGAGACTATTTCAGGTTTCCAATATGTTTTGTAGAGTTCCAATATCAAGTCTGTTTTTCTTCTTTATTAGAAGTTTAGTTCCACTGTTTATATTTTATACATAGGTATATATGCCTTGTAGCATGTTTTATCAAAGAGAGAAAGATTATTTAGAGAAATGAAGGAAAAGTGAACCCAAAAACTGATTAGAAGGCATGCCCTGTTCTGAAAGAACAAAAATCTAATATTAGTGTCCATGCAGGCATATTTTGGTAGGTGATTTTCTTTTATGAAAGAATATGTAAAGAGTTTTCTCTTATAATTTTCTCATCATTGTAATTCACTCAGATTCCTAATAATCTCCAAAGACTTTTGCATACTTTTGTCACCTCACTTTTAATCTTCCTTGAAGTTGCTTATGCTATTGCTCTTTTATTTCAAAACTTGCTTCTTACCCACTTGATCTGCTAATTGGGGTTTTACCTTTGGATTCCCTTGGAGCTCCTTTTTCTTGCCAGTTTACACTGTGTGCTCCTAACCTACCTCTTTACACTCACCCTCTCTGCCTTTTCATCTTTCAATTTATATCATCTCTCTCATTCCTCTTTTCTTCAAAACTGCACTGAGCTTGTTGTATTTTGTGTGCACAAAGGAAAAATGCCCTCATGATAAAAATATCACTGCTAATCACATTTTCCATTTCTAGTGTGTATTTTATTAATTTTCTCTCCATTTCTTAACCTATATACTGCCATAGTGCCAGGCTTATTTCAAAAATTTTTAACTCACTCAACACCAACTATTAAACTAGGAGAAAAAAAGAAATCAAACAGAATAAGAATTACTGGAAATTAACTGCACTTTCTGGATGAAGAACTTTGGTAATTGAATTGTTACATAGCCACTAGGTGTAGGGAAAGGAATACAAAATGCTCAAGATAAAACTGAAGAGAATTATGGAGTTCATTAAATATTTGAATAATTTGATCCTGTGATGGAATCTATCCCTACAAGAAAGAATCATGTGACTGAACCTGAAAAGGAAATTACTGTCAGACTGAAGCTCATTGTGGAAGCAGCAGCATTGTCAGATATGTAGCATATTAAGTAATATAACCAAGTATCTGATTATGATTGACCATCGGCATCAGGACACAAACATATTGCATATAGATTATCAGATTTAGGTTTAGGGTAGCTTTTTTTCTATATATATATGTGTGTGAGTGGGAACAAGCAATTGGAGAGATTTAAAGTTTTTCTGTTTCTGACTTTTTACTGAATATATTGAGGGCAGCATGCAATTTTCCTTTACTTTTAAAACCTGTTGAAATTAGCTTTTCAGTGTTTCCATTAGGGTTAACTCTGTGCAAATTTTGGTGTAAACATTTGTTTAACTGCCCAGACATGTGTGAGTGTGTGTCATGAGGTGAAAAAAGAAAGAAAAGAAAAAAAGAATGGCGGGGAGAGGGGTTCAATAATATAGTTTTACCTCAGAAAGAACTGTTGATTTATAATGATGAAAATGAAATTAGATATTAAGTACAATAAGGAATACTGGTTTAAGGTGATCACAATAGCATATTACAATTATCTTTTCCAAAGGCAGTGGTCACCCCCAAATAAAATGCCAGGGTTTTGAAAGATTATTTTCAGTTATAAGCTTTAATAAAGAAAGATCATATCATCCTTCTTTTTTCTATTTTAAAATTTAAAATATATATATATTATTTTTAAAGAAGCTTTAGATTACATAAATGTTACATCAAAAATATAGGGGGTTCCTATATACCCTATACCACCCCCTTCTCACACTTTTCCACATTAACAGCATCTTTCATTAGCATGGTGCATTTGTTACAATAGATGAACACATATTGAAGCATTGTATTAACCAAGGACTGTAGTTTATACTTTGTCCCACACAATTTTATAGGTTTTGACAAAATGTATAATGGCAGGTATCTGTCTTTTCAATGTCATGCAGAACAAGTCCAATGTCCCAAAAATGGCCTTGTGTTGTACTTATTCTTCCCTATCTCTCCCCTCAGAACCTCTCGTGACCACTGCCTTATATCAATGATAAAAGTTCTTCCATTGCTAGAATTAAAAGTCTACTTTCATCCATAGTTGCTTTCCACCCGTATGTTTGTTCATTCTTCATTCTTGAGGATTTTGGTATGGTGATGCCCACCCTGTCTCTGATTGAGGGAGGCCTTAGATCCCATGGGGCAGATGGATGGAACTGTTTTGCTTGCAGTTACAGACACTTTCCACTACCTGGGATAGGCATTGTCCATCACTATCCTTTTGTTGGTGGTCCTGGGTCCTGGGTGAGTACAATGAACAGAGAGTAGGTCTTGCAACTAAGCTGAAATTCAGGGCTCAACCAACAGATGAAGAGGCCGAAGATTTAAGTCTCTAATAGAGCAGCAGGAATCTCCTGAGTACGTGGGCAGTGCCTAGTGAAGGAGGACAGACCATTATGCCAGGCTCTTGATATTTATGGTTGTACTTATGAATCTTTTCTAGTTGAATTGAACCTTAGCTTAGTATTATATATTGTCTAAGAGTTACCTCCTGAAAGCCTCCTTGTTGCTCAAATATGGCCTCTCTCTAAGACAAACACAGCATATAAATGCACTACCTACCTCCCAGTGTGGGACATGTCTCTTGGGTATAAACCTCCCTGGTACTGAGGGATTATTACCAAGCATGGACTAGTGATCAATCTGGAAAAAGACTTTGACCAAAAGAGGGAAATATTAAATACAAATGAGTTTTTATGGCTAAGAGACTTCAAAGTGAGTTGGGAGTTTACTCCAGAGGTTATATTTGTGCATGTCTCAGCAGGATCTCATTGACTGCCACAATAAACAGTGCCTCAAACAGTTGGGCTCCTGAGTGCTCTAGAGATATCTAGACACTATAAACAAGGCAGACAATTTCAGGAATTCAGCACCCTGTTAATGGTAACAGAGCTAGACTCATAATTTCCCTACACATGACTCTTCTGCCCCTTTTATTTGAACCTATAATTTGTACTATACCTGTTAAATATATGTCTTATCTTTCATTTTTGAGACTTGAAGAATACTCACTAGTCATTCAGTGCTGTAATACAGTGTATGGGGGTCAGTTCCCTTATTTTATCTGCAATGACTTGCCTTTCAAAAGAATAACACCTTTTGGATTAGATTCTGATTATCTATACCTAAAAAGATAAAGAAAGTTTAAGTTTTCATTTTGTTTTCCTATAAAATGTGGTAACATAAAAAAATAAATGAAGAAAAGTTTTGAAGTGAAATTCAAGTGTATTTTTATGTCATATGGATAGATTTTTATGTATTCTAGATCACAGTAATACTAATCTTTCTTTATCCTGTGAGGATACATCCCTCCTCAAAAATGTTGCTATTTCAAAAACCTTGATTGGTTTTTGCTGGTTATGTCTCATGAAAGAGGAAACTTTATGCTAATTCCTTTTGAATTATTAATAAATTCAACAATAATAACTAATAACAATGATTAATTATTAATTATTAATTATTTTTTAAATTTATGAAGCTATAGTATTGTTTAGTTCTGTTTTTACCTGAAATGGGCTTGGGATCAAATGCCTACTGTTTCTGCTTCCAGCACTTTGCTAATAGAATCAACAAAGACTCAACACCAAAATAGCAAGTGATGAGCCAAGACCTCAATTCAGATGCAGGGTTGCAGAAAGATGTATATGACAATCCCTGCTTGTTCTAGGATTTGTATTCCAGCTCTCCTGCCACAGGCCTGTACTTTCCCAAATGTCAAAACAATAGTCAGAATAGCACTCAAAGTGACTGGTTCATTGGATAACAATGTCAATACCAAGTGTACACAATACCTATCATAACTGGATCCACCTATTTTGTGAGAAAGTTGGGAAAGCAATGAGGCTAAAGAAAAATAACAATTTTTGTTGTATGCTGAATTCTGAGAAAAATATATATTATTTATGTATCTTTGTGATCTTGTGGAAGTAGGGATTCAGAACATTTTTGTGGTTCTTGTCGCAGGCATGTGGCAAAAAATGTGGTCTTTATATTTGTTTTTTTTTGTTTTGTTTTATTTGCTCATTTTATCCAAACTGGTCATTGTTTCCCTTTTTATCTGGCAACCATATTGCCGTTTAGATTACTGAGGATGTCTTCCTTCTAGGAGCTCAGATAATAATATATTTATATCAGAACTTAGAATTTCCACAGAACCTTCACATTCCCCATTCATTTAGAATGGCCACTATTCTGTGTGACATGCTTTATTCTGTCCTATTTAAGTACTGAAAGGAAGACAGATTGTCTAGCATAGTCTCATATCTCTCAACCTACTCTATACTGCTTTCTCTAAATCAAATTATCAATTCTATGAAAAACTCCAAAGCTAGAAACTATAAAGAAAAAAAAAGATTCATCAATTTGAATACATAATGCATTTTATGCTTCTGAATGGGGAAATATAAAACCCGTATATAATGATAAGGCAAATAATTATATGATCGGATAATATTTTTGAATTCTCTCTCTCTATTTAAATTTCCTTCTAGTAGAGAAACCTTCCTGTTCCTTTGCTTCAGGAAAAGGATGAGACCACAGAAAGCAGAGGAAACAAAGCATGTTAATTCTTAAGTTGTGATATTCAAAGCCAAAATTAGGTTCTTCTTTGCATTGCACACTCCAACAATAGAAATAGAATTGGAAGGGAAGAAAAGGTGTCACAAAAGAATAAGTAAATAAATGATAGAATGGACCCCTTTGAGAGTCTTTGCTTTCCAGGAGTGGGCCTGGATGAAGCACTGATATTTCAAGAGAATTTGAGAGCATAGATGACCTGCCCTTACCTTTGTAAATAAAGCTCAGGCAGCATCAGTATCCAAAGAAGTGGCTATGAGGTAGATATGTCTGGTCAGTGAGAAACAGATGGAACCAAGCAGTCTCAATCGTTACAGCATGGTTGCCCAACAACAGGAGGTGTCTCTGGCCAAGTTACAAAAGTAAATGAGTAAAGAGGGGTTTCTGAAGAGGCACCACAGTTGGGAAAAGGGATGGCTTACCCATGCCTGCATTGATTGCTGTCTGTAGACCTGATGGTTTTAAGTGCTGTCCATAGTCTTCTCCCATCCCTCACAGGATGTAAACCCTTTCAAATCGAATGCAACTTGGGTGAACTTAGAAAGAGGCCCAAATTGACTGGAATTATGCTTCTCTTACTTGGTTCAATAGAGATGAATAAGTAGATGTTTATTTGATAATGTAGATTTAGCAGATTAAGGTGATTTCCTGTGACAGGAGCAAGACTTCCTTTCCCTGAAATTAAAGTAGATTCCTCAGCAACATGATTAGGGGGAATTCAAGTGAATCTAAGAGAGTTTAGACCTTTCAGCAAACCTGAGAGGAAAGGGAGTGGAGCTTGTAACTCCCAGGGTGAGTCTGGGGGAAGTTTGAGGAATGATTCACCATGATTTGCATGATTAAGATTGACAAGCAGATAATAGCTTCAATACTTCTGTACATGCTCAGGGAATAGCCCAGAACCCAGGGGAAAGGCACCTTTATACTCTGGCACTGAGTTCTCCTGATCTATAAACATCCCAGAAGTAGTTGATGGACTAGGGCCTGGGGAGATAATGGCCTATGGTTAAGTTTTGCCACAGGAAGGAATGTGGGCTCAAAATAGGAATTGAGTTAATTTACAGAAAAATAAGGATAATTCTACTTCTTGATCAACTGAGTTTATGGAGTGTGATTCAAAACAAATATAATGATAATTACAATGTCTTTTATTTGAATGTCAGTTTTCAAAGCATATTTTTTTACTTCAAATGTAAATCTCAGTAGCAGTATATACTAGCAAATAATATTTTATTTTGCCACCACACTTTAAATTTCACTGGCATTAGAATGTCTGTTCTTTTCCCTCCAAGTTTTAGAATATTATGATAGTCTGAAAATCTATCTGCATGTTAATGTTGTTAAAACTTTTTGAGTAATGACTGTTCCTGAGTAGAATCATCCAGGAAATCAGTATAATAATGAAACCATGGTCATTTAAATTTAGGATATGGACATCAAAAGTCAATTCTGACTCTTATGTTGCCATTAAAAGATTTTTAAAATAGATTTTTGTTATTATCATTTTACTTGGAGTTCTATTGTTATAAAAATGCAAAAGTCATAAACTGGAGTCATTTTATCTTAGGGACTTGCTAATTCAGCATTTTATACAAACAAAAATCTTTTCTCAAGTTAGGGTCATTTTTATAGACCTGGTAAATGGTAAATTATAATCTACATAAAATCAAATTAAGGACTTAACATATTCGGTATTAGAAGGCTGAAAATTAAGTATATTACTAGCTACTTGTAGTTAAATATTTAATGTTACTTATATGAAATTATTGTGATATAACAAAGGCTGTATCTTAGTCTTAGTATTTCAATGGCAATTGCACACTGTATTATGCTTCATATTTCTGAATTTTATCTCATGGTTTATTACATGGATTTCAATCTCATAGTCTGAACATAGTCTTTTCAGTGATTTAAAATTTTTAAAAAATTTTTGCTGGAGTTAGGCTTTTGTTGAACAGTGTTTTAAAAATACATATTCAAATAAATTTCTCTCCTTTAATTGTCCCATATAATGATGCTTCTATAAAAGATACCATTTTAAAATGGGCTGCCTATTACTTCCATGTCTAATTTCTTTTCATTCAGCTTAGCTGATGATAGCATAATTTTGAGTTTCTCAAGAATACCCGTTGGTTTATTTTGCTTGGAGGCTGAATTTACAGGAACATAGGGAAACTCATGGAAATTCACATCATTCAATTATTTGACTCTTCTAATAGCTGCATCTTTCTCCTGAGAGAGGATCTGAGTATAGTAAGAGCTAGAATACCTGTAAGTGGACCCAGAAGAAATTGAATGACAGAGAAAGGGCCCAGAATCTAAGCAAACTCTTAAAAATCTAAGTATCATCCTATTACTTCTCTCTTAAAATGTATAGAAGCCCCTTGTGGCATTTAGAATTACCTGAAGGGGCTGGGGGTGGGGGAGACACTCACCATGACCTGCAAGGCCTGGCATGACCTGGCCCCTGACTATCTCTCAGAATTTACCTGCTATCTCTTCTGTCTCTTTCTGCACCTATACTGGCCTTTTCCCATTCCTCCTTTGTCTCATGCCCTCTTGCCTAACTGTCTTTGTATGTACTACTTCCCATGCCAGAACACTCTTCTCCCCAACCTCTTCCGTCTAATTCATACTCATCTTTTAAGTCTCCGATCAAAATGTCATTTCTTCTATGAAAGCTCTCCTGATGCTCCAGACAGAATTAGGTTATCACAGCATGTAATTTTGTTCCTGTATAGTGCATTTTCATGACTGTATCCATACCACTTATACAGATCTTGACACATTAATGGCATTAAAAGAATGTTTGTTGACTGTCAGGATCTTTGGATTTCTGAAGTCTCTCAGATTATACTTAAGGATTGATACCTCTCTATATAGACCTCTGCTTTTTCACCAGCTCATGATATCCCCTACTCCAACAACTGTAAGCTTCCATTACAAATTGCCACTTAGATGCAGGTCTAAAAGCTCTTGATCTCCAAAATATTGCTATGTTCTTCAAAACTTGAATCCCAAGACTTTAATCTTTTCCTTCTTTCCCTGATCTCTATCATAAGGACTAATGAAACAGGGAAAGAGAAGTTGAGCAGAGGAGCTCAGGCAGATCTCTGAAAAATTCCATCTTTATGGCTCTCAACTAGGCAATGGAATATGCCTCATTTCAGCCATTGGATATAGGGCCTCACTCCTAACTTGTTTTATGTTCTGATGAAAATTGTCAAGAAAGTATGAGGATAGACAAGAATAGATTAATCAGTCTGTAAGTTTACCTAGAAGCTGGATGGCAAGCATTGCATTATGCTATATTTATGTTTATTTGTAGAAAATGGACCTGTGGTTTTAATAATACATATTCTGGTTCCATAGTTTTATTTTCTAATTTAAGGTTGTTTCTGTTGCTTAAGTCATTGTGCCATAAGCATCCCCATGGCTCAGTTGGCCAAGCAGCAGTCTGGAAACTCAGGTGCTGTATAACCAAATTCCTTCTGGGCTTTTAATTTGCTGTGTAACCTTGAACACACCTCTTAATATCTCTGTACTTCAATATCAGGACCTGTAAAAGAGTGGAAAAAGTATTAAACTACAGGCATATTTCTGAGGAATAACTAGTAAATGTGGTTGAAAAGCACTTTGAAAATATAAAGTCCTAACCAAAAGAAAAAGAGGAAATCAGCCAAACCCTAGAACAACTGAGAATGGACTTAAATGTACTTAGTTGTTGGTGGAGAGATTTAGGTTTGATGTGAGGAAAAATTTCCTGACAGCGGATTGTTAAAATAGGCTACCTCTTTGGCTTATAATATTTTCCTGCTGTTTCACATTTTATTATGTCAATGCCAATCTCCCATCAAGGTATATGTAGAATCTATAAAATAGAAACCACGCCATAACTATAAACAGTTAGAGGATATATGGCCAGGCTCTGAGCAGCTTTCATTAGTGGTCAATTTCCATCTATACTGTAGGCAATTACTAGGCTGAGGCGAGGCAGAATTTGTCAAGAAAATAATGTCTTTTAGTGACTCTAGAATTTCATGGTTTAAAGCATTGTTCTTCCAAAGAATATTTACTTCTTATTGAAATAATCAACTCCTAAAATTGTAGAAATTCAGGGACTTGAAAGCAGAAAAAGTATACTTTAAATTACTTACTTTTTAGGCAAAAGGTCCTACTTGGGGTGACATTCGAGGTTGTCATTTGTTTTTATCTTATTTCTAAATTTATTTCCAAATCTGTTTCACCTCCTCCTAGATAACATGGTAAAAACTTGGCTAGCACCTGATAAGAGATGATTTTCTGGAGTGAAAGATTAAAATAGTGATTTGGTAATAGAAATAGGTATATGAAATATTGTTTAAAGGAGTTTAAAAATATTTTCTTTTAGATATTTTATAATGAATTAATAATAACATTAATTTCCAGAAATACTTATATTGTTCTCTTGAACTTTAATATTAAAATTTATTAAACCTACTTTTTTCCAAGTTTGAATATGAGTCCCCTGCATGTGTGCCTTAACAATGACCCCAAGTCTGATATCAAACAAGGTTTTTGCAATGATACCTGAGCATGATTTAGATGTTGCTAATAATATTGAAGTGTTACCTCAATCACTTTCTGAGTTAGATCTAAAATCTTACATACAAATCTACTTCATTATTATTTGGTTAGGAGGATTGCTTCACATTTTTGAAGATTGTCCTAAAAATGTCATTAAACTCTGATGGCTGTGTATAATATTTCCATTGCTTTTTCAGAAGTAAATCTTGCAATGCTTAGACAGAAGAAAGGAGCCTGAAGATTATGAGGTCACTTTGGTTATCCACAGCTTTTATATTGTAATTTCAGTAATATGTCTCAAGTTTCAGGCTTTAGCTTGCCATCCCTTGATAAAGATCCCTCAAAGAATTGAGAAACATTATTCTCTAGAAGTCAGTACATTTCCTGTCTTTCCTAAATTAAGTCTAAATTTTCTAAGCATATTATTTTCAATTAGGGATTTTAATTGTTTACATGTTGAAAATATAATTCAGACCTCAATATATATGTATAATAACAGACATCTTTCAGTTCTTACTATGACTTTAACTCAATTGGATATCAAGTTAAGATTTCTCTCCTCACTCTGGGCCTTGAAGTTTTTCTTTGATTTGATTTTGTCTTCCTGTTTTCAGTTTCCAAATCTATAACAGATAATAATGGCAAATGCTTTCCTTTGGACTACAGGCATGATTAAAAATGCCTAATTAATAACCAATACAACATATAGCATTAGCATTTTGGGCACTTCATGCAGTTTCTTTGATGATCAGAGTTAAGTGTGTCATTTTCCAAAAGGAATATGTACAAAAGTTTCCCCTTTAAAAGCATAAGGTAAAATGAGGGGATCTTTAAAAGGGAGAATGGGAGAAAAACATAGTCAATGGAGGCAGAAGCTATATTTTACTTATAAAACCAAAAACGAAATTTATAGTTCACTCTTAATGTATTAGCTTGACTCCTGCTGTATTTTTCATATATTTAATGTGAACTTGGGGAATTATTTAAGTTTTGGCCAAGTTAGTCTTACCTATTTCTATACCTAATAAAGTTGTTGCTACTTATAGGCAGGAAGGAGAAGCAGTAACTTATACATAATGTCAGTCTTCTGAGACTAGTTGAGTCTTACTGACTTTGCCACCAGACATTTGCTTTGTATAGTGTGCAAAGTAATGTTCAAAATATTAAGACTTCCTCATATGACATAAATTCTATTGGTCATTAATAATATTAATGTTTCTTCAATTCATGAGATAACTAAGCTTGAAATTATGTGCTAGGTCACAGTGGAAAATGAAGAACTGAGCATCACTTCCTGAAATATATGCTACTGGCCTGAAAATAAACAGATAAAGAAATATCTTGCCTTCAAATTTAATCTATAGGAAAATTATTTCCTTTAGGCCTGTTTTACACATACCTCTCATTATATATCAAGGTTTTTTTTTTGGAGCAGTGAGGATTGACTAGTTAATGTTTACAAAGTATTTTGAAGGTGTAAAATGCTATGAAAGTGCTAAGCCCAATAAAAAGAATTTTATACAGAATCTGAGAGCTGACTTGTGCAGCAGCCAGCTTTGTGACTGAATAGAGCAAAGATGATTAAAATCAACATCATTTGTAATTTAAAATACAGTGAACAACAAAGAAGTTCCAACTATGGCATTCATTTTGGCAGGCTGCAAATATAGATTGCTGAACAGCGGTAGTCTGTCAATATAAAGCATTTAGCACTTCACTAAGCAACTTGAGAGTTTTCTACTTTAGGAAGAAAAAAAATATATGAAATCAGATTTGGTGTAACATTATTTTGATGGATTGACTATATCATTTTTAAAAAGAAAACTACAATTTAACACAAACTAAGAAGAAAGAGTCTTTGCTATAGAACTTAGCATGGCAAAAAAAAGATGAGACCCTTTCCGTAAGGCCTTCCCCCCACTCTCTTTAATGTGCAGAGGAATGATGACAATATTCAATTGCACAGAAAGTTTAGAAAGAATTATTTTCATCAGAAATCATTCAGTATAGCTAAAAGGTTGATTTTGTTGATCCCAAGTCACTCCTGTGGGGGTGTGAGGAGTAGCTTTGGAATGCATTTGGGCATTTTCCACGATCCAATTCTCACAAAACACAAAACATGCTTTTTATTACTGTAATAAACATTGATTGAATGCAAACAATATTCTAGGAGCTTTGGGAAAATATTCTTTTTTGCTGTATTGTTATAATCCCTGTCTTATTAAAAAATAATTTGATTCTGCTGTTGAGTGATACAAAGATGACTAAGACACAGGTAATAACCTCACAGAACTAAGAGTAGGGAAGATATAATAAAGTGTGTAGACAAATATCCATATCACAAAAGACAATGTGGACCTTACATAATTAGAATACTAATATGATACTTGGGGAATTCAGAGCAGGAAAATTTGCCTCCATTTGGGGGAAATCAAAGAATATTTTTTATTAAAGTGTTACAGTTCTGCCAATATCTATCATCTCTGCTCCCTCCAATCATCTGTCTATCTAATCTCCCTAATCTATCTCTATATCCATCTGTATCCATCTGTGTAGTAAGGAATTTGGCCTCCAAAAAAGGAGGCCTGGCCTTGGTCCCAGCTCCTGGGGTAGATGGGCTTAACCTCTAACTCTTTGGAATTTCTCAGGATAAGAATATCTTTTTTTATTCATGGCAGTATCCAGATGACACCTGATAGTTTATGCTAATGAAATGAGAGGGCAGAACGAGCCACAATGGGAATCTTTGGGGGCGGGGAGGGGGAAAGACCAACCATGTGATTAGACAGTTGGGGCTTTGAGCCACATCCTATTAGCTCCACTTTCTGGGAAGGGGAGGGGGCTGCAGACTGAGTTCAACCACTGCCTACATAAAGAAATCCCAACAAAAACTCTGAACCCCAAAATCTGAGAATTTCCGTCATTGACAATATAAATTGTTGTGTTGGGAGGATGATACATTCTGACTTCAAGTTTTGCATCTGAAAGCATGCCAGACTTTACCTTATGTGTGTCTTCTTCTGTCTTCTTCATATATGTATGTTTTGCTGTAATAAATATATAATTACTGGTGTAGCACTTTCCTGAGTTCTTCGAGTTATTCTAGTGAATCATTGAACCTGAGGGAGTGATTGGTCAGAAGGGAGGGTGGCCTGGGAATCTGAACCTGGGACTGGTGTCTGAAGTGTGGGCATTCTTGGGAGGATCATGCCCTTGGCCTGTGGAGTCAGACCCAACTCCAGGTAGTTAG
>PVKH010002205.1:0-27816 GCA_004027955.1 Chaetophractus vellerosus
TTTACTGACATCACTCTGGTAAACATTGCTCCACTTGATACACCCTTCACATAGCCAGCATGCTGCAGCACCGCTGATCCTAGGGAGAAGCTAGGAAGGTAGGCTCCAGTATTTCACTAGCCTAGTGCATAGCACCCTTCAGCACTATGAAACAGAGCCAGTCTGGAGGCAATGTCCATTGTATATCTGGCCATATCGAGCCATCATTGCCAGCTGAAGCTATCTGAAACGGCAAGGTAATCTCCATCCACTTTAGGAGCACAAGCAGAGATGTAGTAGGTACCTCTATTGTTTTAGGGGTCTGTGACCAACCTAACCAATTACTCAAATGGAGAGGCAAAATGCAGTGTATTGAAGGCCTGGTTTGAATGTGCAAGAGAGTTTGACAATGCTGAAGTCTATCTCTTAATTTTTATACACTTTTTAAACACTTCCAATGCAATGTGTAACATATCAAATAAACTTAACTTTTTAGTTCTTTGCTTCTTCCTTCTACACTTTTACCATGAAGACGTTAATTAGCAGGTATTTTACTCTAGCAGTACAGGAAAAACTACTTTTTCCATTTTTTAAATGAAAAGTGAAGATTCCCAATGGATTCAAGATTATCTTTCGTTACCACCACTTGAATATGCAGACTGAGGTGGTTTCTGACAGGTTTCACTGTTATGAAGTTACTTTTTGCCATTAATATCAATTTAGGGTCCTAATTAGTAATGGCTTCCTGGAATTAGCCATGTAAATGCTTCAGCTTAGAAGATGCTTTTACAAACTCTGTAATTGACCACAACCACATAGACTGGTTAATTTACCTTAGATTACAATTAGCAACCAATGGGATTTACTTTATCCATTTAAAAGAGGGCAGATCTACACTTCTTTAACTTAATATCGTCAGATATGAGCTTTTTTATCACCTTTAATATTTTAAAAATTATGTACTTCTCACTGAAACTGTTATAGTTCATGCAAGGAATGCTCCTTTTCCTTCTTTTACAGGAGGCTAAAATAATTTAATAAAATTATAAACTGTAAATAATCTTAAAAAGCATACTGACTGCTAGTTTCTGGAAAACTATTTTTAACGACCTTTCCATAGCTTTCAAGGACTTTTTCTTTACTTGTTTATATTTGCTAATAAGATTACTAATCACCCTTATTTTAAGGCTGTTAAAAGGTTTAAATTGAAGAATTACAAGACAAACTATGATTTTTAATTCCCCAGCTTAGAAGGTAGTTTCAGTCTGTCACACCTCGTCTTTCCCCCACAGCTCTTGCAAAGAGAAGGCCTTCGGGGTAGGGCAGGTTAAAAAGCTTAGGAAAACCTTTTTCCTTTCCCAAGTTTCTATATTTAGATTTCTATATTACCTTTCCATTCTGCTCAGCCTAATTTGGGCTCCAGGAATACTTATTCACATGTATAACCCAATATTTGATTTTTCAATTTGAATAGAGCTCATTTAAGCAATTTCATTTGTTAATTTGATATTGTCATCCCAATGTAAGAAGTTATATATTGAACAAATAGGGAGACATGAATAGTGTGACACAGAAACACAGGACTCACTGTTATCATTTTCATTCTCTTACAAAATAAGTTTAACCATAAGATAACATTTAAAGGATTTCTTTGAAGGCTCCTTTAGTTACTCTAATTTGCACTGTGACCATGCAGTTTTGCACAAGAATTTCATTCCTTAATTATTGGCTTATAACCAAAATGTCCCCAATGCTTTAATACAATTTTCCTTTGCTTCAGAACTTTATTTTCCACTTTGACTTTAGCAGATCCGGATGAGCAAGACTAATTCTATGTACATTCACTGAGGCTATCAAAGCCTCAGGGAAACTGGTTTCTCTCATGAGTTGCCACTTTTAGGAACCCCCAACAATCCAGGCAGGAGGCCTCCCTCACTTCCCAGTCCTCAGAGATAACAGGACTCTGGCGGCCGCTGTACTGGAAGAGTGGTGTTCAACCCCGAGGGTCGAGAATTCCACCAGGCACCAATTTAGTCCACATTTGGAGCCATGAGAGAAAGCAGTGTCACTAATACCAATAGTACATGAGACAGGGACTTCCCAAGTTTGCTTTCCCCCGAGCCATAGGGGCAGAAGGCAAGGGGTGTGGCTAGGCTTGAAGTGACCATAAACAAAGTTATGTTCAGTTTAGGATTTATACTTACAATAATAGGTTTAGGCTAAATCCACCCAGTTATAATTTTAGTTATTACCCTTCTGCTGCTTTATAATATAAAGGCATCTATAAATGATCTTAACTCTTAGTTACAGTTTCTAGTAAGTTTTTACTTTAAGGCAAATTGCATACCTTTATTTCCTAAGCCATAAGAAGTTTATTAGTAACAACTTTGCTAAGTTTATCTGCTTTTCTAGCAGTTGAACCAATTCCTCTTGTGATTTATACATTAAGTCCACTGGCAAGACAGTATTGATATTTATTTATTTATTTATTTTGGTTACATATCCCCCCCTTTCTGCTTGCTCTTGCTGTCTTCATTTCTCTGCGTTCTTCTGTGTCTGCTCTGTCTCGCCTCATTGCGGCAACACTGCCTAGCCAGGTCACTGCGCAGGCGGCTCTGCTCCGTATGTGGGCGGCTCTGCTTCTGTTCACAGGCGGATCTGCTCCATTCATGGGTGACTTGCCCTGCCCGTGGCGGCTTTTTTTCCCCTGCCCACGGCGGCTCTGCCCCACCCGCAGCAGCTTGCCCTTCTCAAGGCGGTCTCCCCGCTTTGGAGAGGTCCCCAGGAACTGAACCCGGGGCCTCCCATGTGGTGAACCGGTGCCCTATCCACTGGGCTACAGCCGGCCCCCCCAGTATTGATATTTAAAGACTCATTTTATGTTACCTTTCACTGATACCCAATTTGTAACAGGTGAACCATTATTCTGATTTCCTTGGCACAAGCAAACTGACAAAGTTAAACAGAGATTTCAAAGTTGGACACAATGTTAAGCAGAGATTAAAACAGAAGAGAGAATTTTATACCTTTAGCATTTCTAGGAACTTTTTTTATCTTAATTGATGGCACATGAGGTTTTTTATTTTTCAGGAGAGGTTTAGTAACCGGTCTGGATCTTGATCTCTATTCACACATTTTATAGGCACAATCGAGTTTAAAGTAATGGAAGTTTGAGGTGTATTTCCTCATTTCTTTAAGGAGACATGACATGAGGTTTCTGGGCCTCAGATCTATCTGTCCTCCTCTTTTACACTGGTTTAACTAGAATTCAGGCTCTTATACAGAGGCTGCTCTCAGCTATACATTGGCCACGTGGACCAGCAGTAGGCAGGTTTTCCTGATTCTTGAGAAGACACTCCTATGGGGAGTTTAATGGTGGGCTAGAGACAATGCTCATCATTCTAGGAAGAGCGAAGAAGCACTTTTCAGTCGACTTATCTGGAGTCCCAGAATCAAGTCTGACTAAAACATTCACCACTCCAAATAATTTGGAGCTGATACTCTGGTCTCAGCGTCCTGAGAATTTAATCCAGAGCCCTGCTGACAAGCATCCCTGTGGCTGACCTTAGTCTTGGGGGATGCCTGAAGCCCAGAAGTTCAGCCCAAAGCTACCAAGCCAAATTGGTGGGGGATGTTAGGAGCAGTTACCCAAATTGAAATGCCTGAGTGATGTCTCAGGGGACATTTGGCTGCCCTCTGAACAGAAGGGCCCAAGGAATTTCTTGGGGACTGTCCAGAGTTTACTGCTCTGGTTCTGGGCTCCCCTGACATTCCAAGGTCCGAGAATGACTACACTGTTACCCAAACTAAAGCTCCTGAGCTAAGTCTCAGGGGAAGTTTGGTTACTCTCTGAATCAAAGTGCCCAAGTCTTCAAATCTTGAGGGACATTCAGAGTTACTTCTCTGGTTCCCGCCACCCCAGGAATCACAGAGACCCTGCTGCTGGGCATTTCGGGGGCTGTTCTGGACTTAGGAGACAGAATAAATAGATTTCGGGGTTGAATAGATTTTGGACTGAAGCTACCATCCCATCTATTGCTCCATCTTGGAGAAGGGCCAAAAAGCTTCTTCTTCCTATTCTTACAAAGGTCTTAAAGCAGTCCTAGTTTTATAACTTTACTGTCTAGGAGTTTCCCAGTTAGACCAGCCATCAAAAGGCCATGAAGTGATTAGAGATAAATTGTTCTAGCTAACAGACCTTGGGGCCTTGAGGCAATAACTTCCTGGCTAGCAAAGGCATTTTCAGTTTTACAGTTTTTAAGGCATTCCAAAGCATTTTAACACAAACCTGTACTGAGAAATTCAGTAGTAGGAAGTGGGAAGATAAAAGGTGGGTAAAAGTTAATTATGAGAGGAGACCTGGCCCGTGATCCCCTGGGGAAGGGAACTCCCACGGCATCCATCTTTGGTTCTGCTCGCCCGCCCTCCCCACTCCCCCTGCTTTCCCACCCTGTATCTGACCAGGTACCTGGGTGTGGTCAATAGGTCAGCAAGACTGCAAAGGCAGTGGACCTGCAGAGAGGTGCAAGCCTCCAGCTCAGAGTCATTGCTGTCATTGCCACCAAGGGGCGGGAGGCAACAATGGCAGCCAGACCCAAGGGCAAAGCCACCGGCTCCTAAAAAGGCTTGAAAAAGCAGCACTGCTGGGGAACCTCTGTCTTGACAGGGCCCTGCTTTGGGCCCTTGCCCTGTGCTCCTGACCTCCTGGCTGGGGTCAGGTCTCATAAGCTTGAGAATGTGGGATGGACACAGAGAGTTTTGTGCCCCAAAAACCTTTGTCCTGGGATTACTTCCTGTGGGGGCTAATAGACTAACCCGTTTATAATGGACAACCAAAAGGAAGCATTAAACAGGCTGTAGCCCATAGTTTCACTCACCAATAGCCTCCTGGATAGCAGCACCAAATATGTAACCAGCTTTTGTCTAGGTACTTGATTATGCTCCAAAAAATGAATTTCAAGAGCATGCCACATTGATTAGGCCAGTAATTTATTAAGGTAGGGAGGAGGGAAGAGAAATGGGAGAAAATAACAGGTCATGGGTCCCAGGTAGAGAGGAAGGGGCTGAAGATTGATAAAGAGGACTAATTTACAGACTACAATTTCCCATTATAGATTTTAAATGCCCAGGTTTTACTTGATTTTTGATCCCTGTGGGGAGACACAGTGAGAGCAGGACCCAGAGGGCAAGAACAGGGATCCAAAGGCAAGAGAGAGCAAAAGACCTTCGCACTTGCTTTTTAAACCATGAATTATTCTTCCCCTTTGATAATAGCATGGGAGGAGTTCCGGCTGTTTGTTGTTTTGACTGATTAACCCACCCATCAATCCCCCAGGAGGGCCCAATGATAAGACCCCTGGAGAATATCCAGGGCTTCTCCTGGCTTCCAGAGAAAATCTCATTCCAAATGGGAGAATCACATGGGGGTCTTCCAGCAGCCATCTTGGGGGTACTGATGTACATGTGGACTTCTTGCCAGGTTCCATATCCATCTATTCATTCCCTATCTAGCCTGTTTCATATTCATATGATGGAATACTCTACAGCAAAGAAAATGAACTATATGCAACAATATGGATTAATCTTGTGAATAAATAATATTTTACTCACTATGTTGAGCAAGTGAAGCCAGACAGAAAACATTATTCCATTTATATAAAATTCAAAACAGGTCAAAGAAATCAATGACATTATAAGTAGAAGTCATGGCTATCTTTCTGGGGGGATAGTAAGTGAGACAGATTAAAGGAGAGGCTTCTAGAATGCGCAGAATCTATTTCTTGAACTGCCTGCTAGTTATTTGGGTGTGCTCACTTTATAAAAAATTCAAAATACTCATATACTTTTCTGTATACATGGTAAACTACAATAAAATGTGTTAATAGAACTGAGAAAAATACATCAAAAGGAAGAAAATATGTGCTGCTAATATTGCCTGAATTGGCTACTCCAAGGACAAAGGCTTAGTATTTTTGTTTATAAAAAATTACTTCTGGCAGTAAGGAAAAGCCCACTCCTATACATTGCTCTTTGTCAGTTATTATACTAAATTGAGCTACAATTCCTTCATCATTCTACTATTTTGGTTTTGGATTTTTGCCTGGAAAAATCAGAAAATTATCAGTAACTTGAAAAATACTGGCTAACAGGAAGTCAATTTTTACAATTCCTGTTCTTAACCTTATTTTGGAGAATTTATCCCAGGTAAATCTTACCTCTTCAGGATAACATTGCATAGTGCACTGTCAGATTTAGTGGCTTTAACATATTCCTTCATGTTTCCTCAAGGGGGTTTCTTGTTTATTCTTCATGTTTAATTCTTTCATTTATTGTGTTTTATTGCTTTGCCATCCTCTTAAGATTTATGTCATGAAGGTCAAATTCTTTCTTAATATTTAAGCATTTATGCTTTTGATAAATAACAATGGAAGCAGTTGTATGTAGACAATCTGATTGTGATGTTTGAAACTTAAAATTATGTACTTTTCTATTTTCATTTAGAAATTAAGGGAAGGGGAAACGAGATGATTGAATTTGTGACACAATGCTTCACTTAAATAAAGAGAAGATAGGCAAGCAGATAGCAAGTGGTTGGGCTCCTGTCTAACATATGGGAGGCCTCCTGGTGAGGGCAAGCTGGCCCATGCCTGCAGAGAGCTGATGGCCCGTGCCTGTGGAGAGCTGGCGCAGCAAGATGACGCAACAAAAGGAGACAAGCAGACACAGAGGAAATGCGAGCGAATGGACACAGAGAGCAGACAGCGAGCATAAGCGGTGGCGGGGGGTAGGGGGGGATAAATAAATAAATAAAAATAAATAAATCTTTTTTAAAAATGCACGGGGGCATTGTTTCTGTTAAATAAATAGAGAGATATCCACTGTGAATTATGCATTCATCCATATAAGTCTAAGGCTGAAAGGATAGGATTGGATCATGTGTAGTACATCAGCTTTGGTGAGCATAAAGAAATGCTATGCAGCATGGACAATATTCTGTCTACAAGGCCCTGGAAATCTTACCAGTACGGTGAAACCAAAGAGAAATTGTAGTAATATTAGAATGTTTCAAATATTGTGAACAAACTGCCTCTGTTTTTCCCATTTTCCACCTGATAGATCTTGGGGTTCTCATCTGCTATACTTTATTGGCTGATATCATACTTTTCATTTTTATTTCCATAAATGCAAAATCATTGTACAGTGTTCATTTTACTTTGCTTTGGATTTCTTGTAAGGTCCCTATTTCAAAATACACCTTTGCTTAGAAAAACAATGATTGGTTGAGCTTAGGGTAAATAGGTGTGTTCCGATTTTCCTTCATGTTTCTTAAGTGAAAATTTTATTACTCTAAATCACAAGGTAACCTGGATATCCCTTACATAATACTACTTGAATTTTTTGAAGATAGTCCTCCTCCATCTCTTAGACTTTAATGTGGTAATTTGGCCTATGTAGTTCTTCACCAGATGATAATTTCATCAATTAAGCATTTTTTTCTTTCTTTCCCCCTCTATCTTTACTTATTTTAGAAGATAAAAAAGCAAGAAACAACTATTCATGTTAATATTAGGCCCACCTCAGCCAATGCAGGAATGGTAGTAAATATACATAAAACAAGAATGAAGGGTGTAAATGCTCATATACAAATTACACACCTTTTATGTGTTAATTGTATCCCATGGTAATGTGCTCTTCACTTAGTAAAGGGATATATCAGAAAAAAATTCACTGTCCATTTTCTTCTTACTTTACAGTAACCTAAATACGAAACCATTTTTAAAAGATTTGGTTTTCCTGTGCTGACAGATAATTTTTATTTTACTTTCTTCTTTTTAGGATGGGTGAATTACAGGAAATGTTTCAAAGTGGGTGAATAATTGCATATTTTTGTGAGTTCACACTGATATGATTCATGCACAACTATATACAGCCATGTGTACAGACAATAGCAATATGTGTTCTCAGGATGTGCTTTGAAATTTTAACAAAGAAACCTAAGTCCTAAGGTTTTTATAGTTTCATCTCAAATCCCCTTGTTTAAAGCCTTGCAGTGTTCACATTGAGATGTCACTAGCATATGAAATCTCAGCTAGTAAAAGCTGTAAACTCTGAAAAATGTAAAAGCTACAGAGAGACTGTTTTATTGTAGTCTGGGGATAACCTTGGCCCATCCATCCTCTCCACTGACAATAACTTGAATGGCACATCAGTTCAGTTTTGAAGAAAGAAAACAGGAACAAAGAAATAGTATTAGTTGTTTTTTTCTTCAAAATAACTTCGAGGTCTGTGGGTTGCTTCTTTTATGAAACACTGACATCTTTCTGATATTTTCTGGAAGCACCATTTCATGACCACTGTTTCCTGGAACATTCAGCAAATCTTTTTACACAAATCAGTGCAATATCAAAGACCAAAAAATTGTTTGTCTTCGTTAGTTAATATTTGATATGCCTATTGCCTTCTTAGAGAGGTAAAGAATGGCAGAGAGAGGGAGGAGTGACAGGCAAGAGAGTACCTAGTAGCAGTTCTCATTTACCAAGTGATGGCTATCCTGCAGGTTCAAAGCCTATTATCTTATTTAATCTTCCCAGAATCAGAGGTGGGGGTGCTATTATTACCCTAATTTTACAGAGGTTAAAAACCCATGGTTACTAACTCACTTGAATGTATACCATTAGAGGTGTGATTTAAAACCTGGTCTCTTGGCATCCAGAGGCCAAACTTTTCGTTGGTATGCTAATTTGTGTGTGAATGAAGATGAGAAAGGGGATGAAAAGAAAGGGGGAAGAAAGAATAAAAGGAAAAGAGGAAATGAATTTTTAAAAAATTATATTTGTTATAAAAGACATACTTTATTATAAAATATTTGAAAAATAACAGAAAATGTGAATGAACAAAGTCAGCTGTAAACCACAAAACAAAGAACCTCTTTTATTTTTCACCCCACTTATTGTGGGTTGCAGCAATTTGCTTGACTGTGGTCCTATTATTTAGGTAATTTTGTTACCTTGTTTTCTCTCTAGACATTATACCTTAAGCATTTTCTGAGTTATCATAAATTCTTTGTAAACAATTTAATGTCATTTAATTTACATTGAGTAAATGACCCATAATTTAATGAACCATATTTCTAATGGGGCCATTTAGTTTTTCACTATGATACATACTACAATATGAAAATCATTCTCTAGAGAGTGTTTTCCCAATTTGGATTAATCTCCTATCTCTGAATATATTTTATATGAAACTTTTAAAATAGTTGTCTCATGATAGAATTTTTGTCTTTGGGATGGCATATTTATAATACTCTCTTGGTATGGCTACAACTGAAAGGGAATAAAAAACATTAAATTTGAAAACATTTTGCCATTTATCTTGTAAATTTCCTTGTAATAAGGAAATTTCCTTGTATATCATGTGTTTTTAAGATAAATCACCCCTTTCATAGAGTCTTAGAATACTGATGAAGTTCTTTCTACAACCCTAATGCATGTTTTAAACATTCCTCTATAGCCTTTGACTTTTAACAATACAGATTATAAGTATTCAAATGGAGATTTACTTTTTCTACAATGTAACGCCTATGTTCATAAACTTTTTATTTTGTCATTCTTGATCACCTGCAGATTACTGATCTGGACAACTGAGGCTTCTGACTCATATTACTCAAATATAAATCCCATGACTGAAATGCTTGTCAAGATCATCCGTTGATCTCCATCCATTTGAGTCCAGTGAGATTACCAAAGCTTATTTTGTGTTTTACCTTGCACCTTTTCGAGTTGCGGGAAAAGGCTGCAATTTTTCAAGAGAGAGACTTTGCTCATTGAATTTCTATCCTGGCAGATGGAATTGTAGACTCTAAAATTGTGTTTTTTTGTTCACTATTTCAATTTAATTAGCTTTCTGAGTTTGCATGTGTTTTTTCAAAATTAACAAATGTTGTGAATTTTTAGTATCTTTCTGTATAAATCTCTTAAATAATTTACAGGTTCAATGTTCTGACTTCCTTTATCTGCAGATAATCATATATAGTGAGCATTAAGTCATTGATTGGGCACAAAGGTAGAGTAAGGCAAAAACTTGCTCAGAAAGAGCTTGAGAAGATAAGATGTAAGTATAATAATAACCATAGGTATACACTGATGTATTAAGTGCTTCTCATTTCATTTAATCCTCACTGTAGCCTTAGGAGTTAGGTGCAATTATCATCCCCATTTTATAGACCCTGAAACTGAAGCATATATGAAGAGATAAATGATAATCCAGAGAGGAAATGGAATTGTGCTGCCTTTGAGAGTATGTTATTTGGCAGATTGGAGAGGAGATCACTACCCTAGGGAGGCTTTGTGGAGTATCTGTAGATATGTGTGTTGGTGGGTGATTGGGCATTTAAGAAGTTTAAGATGGGCATTTGAAGGGTGAGGGAGGGAATTCTAAGAGTGAAAACTGTCTGAACAAAAATGGATTTCAGAAATATGTTTTCTTGAGTCAAACAATTTGAATGGAGCTAAGGACTTACATAGCAAAACTTAAATTCAAAAAAATGGGTGAAGTCTTCATTGTAAGGCAACAGGGGAAACTAGAGCCTGAAATTTACATGGCTGCATTTCCTTTCTAAAAGAATTCTCATTTCATTAAAAACAAAAATAAATATAGTTTTAAAACATCAAAATAACAATAGCAACAAAACAATTGTCCTTTTCAAACTCTGTTGGAGAAATAATTTGAAAACAGAGGGAAATATTGTAGAGGCCTTTAAAAACAAGACAGCCATCTGGAGGCTGTTATCAAAGACTTAAATTTGGTGCGGCAACCTCTGAATATTTTTCTTGTTTTTTTTTCATACTAGTGATATTTGCAATAAGCATGTGAAGTTCAGAGTGGTTATTTTCAGGTTATCTGCCAATAAACCAATTGCTCTGAGAGTATGGGAGATCTCATACTGCCTTAAGGCTAGGTGTAAACTGATATTCCAAAGGATAGGCAGCCTTCCTAAACTATATTGGTTGATTATTTCTACATAGAAACTCATTCCACAATTTGGTCACTTAAAACAGCAATAATCACCTATTCTTTCTCATGGTTTTCTCGTGGGGCTTAGCTGGAAGACGCAAAGGTTGAGTGTTGTAATTATCTGTAATCCCATATAAATGCACAGGTCTGGTGAGAAGGGCCTGCTGTGGCTGTTTGGTACATCCACGTGGGGCTTCTCCGCATAGCTTAGGCTTCCTTGCAAAATGGTGGCTGGTGTCCAAGAGCAAGCATCTCAAGGTAGAGGAAGAGCCAAGCCGAACTTGGTTTCTCTTTTATAACCTAGCCTCAGAAGTCATGCTACACTACTTTCTTCACATTCTTTAGGTCAAGGCAATTCCAAAGGTCCACCTATGTTTAGGGGGAAGGGAAAATAGAGCCTGTGTCTCATTGGAAGATTGTCAATGTCACTTTTAAATAAAAGTATGTAAAAACATATATATGTTTGAGAAGAGATTTGTGTTTGTATGTTGTGCGTGTGTGTGAATCTCCATGCTTGGAAAATGCAATCTGTCATTCCATCTCGGGGTTCTAAAAATCTGCCAGTGACTGGCAAACCATGTAGAAAGCAATGAGTCACATTTGTCTCCTGAGATATTTTATTAAACTTGGCATAGGTTAGGCCAACTCATAAGGGGAGACTTTACTTTGTCTCTCTTCAGCCTTTATATATTGGTAAGTGTTTGCACTGAGAAACTGGGAATTTGTTTTGTGGAGTATGACTGGAAATGGACCTGAATTTAAAATAGCTCTATCAAGAATGGAAGCATGCTTATTTAGAAATCTTAAGGGATTCGGTCATGTTGAACCGCCACACCTAAGCTTAGTTGCCTGGCACAAAGACAACTCTGGAGGTCTATGGATGCTTTAGGGTTAGGTTTTGTTGTTTGAGTGGAAACTACCTCAGAGCTGTAGAGCAGTGTGCTCTTGAGTGCTAGGTTCCCCGCCAAGTCACTTAATGCCACTTTTGGCCTAATGTTATGGAGGGCTCTCAGACTCTCTGGCAAAGCAACTGTAACCATTTAAACATTTGACCTTTATACCTGTCCTAGGCATTCCAGAGATTTGTGGGAATTTTCAAAGAGTGTCCTGGCTTTATTTGTTCTTTTCAACATTTATTAAATACCTGGTAAGAGTCAAGCCCCGTGCCCTTTGATGAAAAGTACAGAGATCAACAAAGTCTCCTCTGTCCAGTGACGTATCTACCAAAAAGAAAACACATGCAAACAGGCCATTTCCAAACAGGATAGGAAGGGTCAAGATAAAAAGTAAAAGAGAGTTTCTAGGCAAAGGGGAAAGCACTAGAAAAAAATGGAGACAGGAGGAACTAATTATAAAGTACAAGATAAAGTGGGGAGTGAGAGGACTTAAAGCTTGTGAGATAAGAGAAGGAGTTTATTACTGAGGAGAGTTACCTGAACTGGATAGAACCAATGCCTTCACTTTCCTGAATTCTGATTTAGAATCTGGATAAGTGATTTCTACAAGAGGACAGCAAAAATTATAAACTTTAAGATTTGGAAAGAATCTTAAAGGTCATGTAGTAGTTGTATAATTCTGTTTAAAAACAGGGTAATAAAATGGTCTATGAAAGTGAGAGGATATCAAAGTTGATTAGTAAACTGAAAAGTTAACTAATGTTTTTCTTGCTCTTACTCCTGAATTTTAACAGTACTTTATGGCTGCTATTTGGAATTTATTATAATACATTCATATCACTTTTCTATTCCACATACAGTACCTAATTTATTCCTCAAATAATTTGTTTTACATGGGAACAAAGAAGCTTTAGCTGCATTTTACAATGGATTAAAGTATATTTTGGGTGGGCTGTCAATAGCCCATGAAGAATGTTTGTTTCCTAGGCTGCTTTAGCAAATAGCATGCAAACAGATGTCTTAAACAGTGGGAATTTAGTGGCTCATGGTTTTGAGGTCAGGAAAATGTCCAAATGACGACATCATCAAGGCGATGTCTGTGGCATTCTGGGGTTGGCTGCTGGTGATCCCTGGTCCATGGCTCTTCTGTCACATGGCAGTGTATGTGGCAGCTTCTCCTGGCCTCCCAGTTCTCTTTCAGGTTCCCTTGAATTTCAGCTTCTTACTTCCTGTGGCTTTCTCTCCATCTGTCTAAGTGTCATTCTGCTTATAAAGGACTCCAGTAAGAGTACTGAGATGCATCCTGATTGAGGTGGGCCACACCTTACCTGAAGGAAACTCATCAAATGTTCCTACTTACAATGGGGTCACCTCCACAGGAATGGATTAAATTTAAGAACATGATTTTCTGGGAAACATAAAGTTCCTAACTGCCACAGTGAAACATTTAGTAATTTATGCAACAAGGAGTAATAATTCTGACCTCTGACTTCAAATTTCATGTTCAAGAACTATGTGCTTCCAAAATAGTGGCTTCTTCTATTTCTTTTGGGCCTTTTATATAATAGGGCCTCTAGAAACTCTTTTTATACATTATATCATTTAACCTACTTGTATTAGTGAGCCAAAGGGGTGCCTTTGCAAATTACCAATGATTGGTTGGTTTTCATAAAGGGTATTTATTTGGGGTAGAAGCATACAGTTACCAGGCCACAAAGCAAAGTTTCTTCCCTCACCAAAGTCCATTGCCACGTGTTGGAGCCAGACAGCTGCCACCATTTGCCACGGTTCAGGCTTCTGGGTTCCTCTCTTCCCCGGGCTGCGTTTCTCTCCGGGCTTAACTTCCGTTTCCTCCACAAGTTCAGCTGTAGACCGTGAGGCTTTCTACACTGCGTATCTCCACAAGGCCAACTGTAGACTATCAAGCGAACGGCTCACTTCTCTTCTCCTGAGGCGTCCTCTCCAACATCAGAACTGCTTCTCCAAAACAACTGCTTCTTAAATCTGCTCCCTCTGTCCTGTGCCTTGCCTTTTATACTTGAGACCACACCCACTGAGGGGCAGGGCTCAACACCCTACTGACCTAGCCCAGTTAACACCCTAATCATAACCTAATCATGCCCAGATGAACAGATCAGTTTATAAGCATGATTCAATATTGCTTTTTGGAATTCATAATTACATCAAACGACTACACTACTCAATGAACTTATGAAGTAAGTGCCACAATAGGGAAACGAAGACACATAGTCATTTTCCTCATGGTCAGGACAGAGAGGGGTGCAACATAACTGGTTGGAATCCAGGTTCCTGACCTTTCGGCCTTACCGTGTACTCCCTGTTGTTGTCTTTAGTCTCTCAGAAGTCCTTTCACAAATAAAACAGAAATGTATTTTCCCATCCCCATTTTCCAGTTACATGGGAAATGAATGGTTCATGTGTTCAAACAGTTTAAAAATCAGTAGACTTTGAAATGATAAGTAAGATCAAGGAAGACATGTCACTTCTGTGCTTGATGAAAATGTGTTCTCCTATTGTAGTGGGCATAATATTTTAGTATTTAAGTTGTAAATCAATGGTTTAGCAATACTTACCACTGTGCAATACTGTAAGGAAATGTTGCTGATTTAGGAGAATGAAGGACAGTCTTTTTTCTTCTGTTCTTTTTATAATAAAGAAGCTCTTCCTCCTGCCATCTCCCCTACATACTGTGGCTTAATTTTCTTCCTTTGGCACCCCCCCCCCAAAATTTATATTCCACTAAGGATTTCAACTGTGTTATTCACCTCAAACTAAGCATGTAATGTTTTTTAGGTGCTGTAAACCTACTACAATCAGATATGGGCTCCTTGATATCTTGGAGTTCACTTTCTGTATAGAGAAATAAAATACAGGAATATATTTTAGATTTATGTACAAAAAATTACCTTTATTTTTAAGCTTAATATTCATACCGATTATATTAAATAATATATTTGCTAATATTTCCAGCTTTAAAAAAATTCCTAACTTTAACAGATCATCAGTCTATTTAGAGAAATATCAAATGTGATATTAAACAACTTCAAATAAAGCAATATTTTTAAGTTATATAATTTTATCTTTGAATTGTAAATATAAATAATTCATTATTATATGCAGACCACAAATTCTGATATTGAACACTCAAACAGAGATTGTGATACCCATCTTTTTCTCTCCCTTATTTCTTTCCTTTATAACATAATAGAACAATCAAGTCTTTCTTCTCTCTGCAGCTTACATCGAACCCAGAGGTTATTCATATTAAACCCCCATTATAATAGTGTTATTTTCTAGCTTAAAAATGTCCCAATAAATTTCCTGGACTAGAATCTTTGCCCTACCACTCATGACCCTCCTAGCTCATGACCTTGGAGAAGTTGCTTAACCTCTTTGTGCTTCAATTTTATCTTCTATAAAATTAGAATTATAATAAAATCCACTTCCTAGGGTTATTATAAGAGTTAAATGTTAGCATTTATAAAGAGGATAAAGAATAAAAATTGCTCATTAGCTTGGTTTTCATGACTTTTTACTAATTAATGTAAAGGCACTTTCTGAAATATAGCTTCTGCCTTAAAAAATGTATGCTCCAGTTAACCTAGAGCGTGCCTCATTTTCTGAATATTCCTTATTGGATCAACTTTCACACCTTTGTAGATGCCACTCTTTTTAACTATCCTCTATCCACTAAACACTTAACCCTTATACAAATCTATTAATATTTGATGTTACTGACCTGAGTCCTGGGGTAGTCCCCATAAATTCTCAAGGTATAGGAATGTCCAATCTGACACCAACTTTATTGCCAACTCCACAGGCTTAGTCTGAGGCTGTAGATTTAGAGCAGTGATCCTTCCACCAATTGGCCAAAAGGCCATAAACTGAGGAGAGAGTGGCTTCTGAATTTGACTGCCAAGAATGTAGCTGAGAACCGAAAAAGTTTTCCTTATAAGCATGAGTGTAATTATACTTTCCTTTTCTACTCAAATGCATTTCTCTGTTTCCTAGCCAATTTATTGGATGTTGTTATCTAGGATCCTCAGCTAGTGCTTTGTTCCATATGTAAGACATAATTTTCAGAACACACTTAACTGCAATAGATTTCCCTCTCAACAGAAACAACAAAAGACAAGCGACAGAATCAAATACTATACCATCTTAAGAGCTCATCCCCAATCTCACACCAACTTGATCCTTCAAGGTCCAGCTCGGGTTTTTTATTTCTTTCATTTTCACTCATTTCCTTCCTCTGAATGACCATCACAATATGCACCTCTTTTGCTTCATCTATCCAACCTGCTGTGTCCTAAAGTTATATGTGCACTTGGTTTGTCTCACTAAGAAATAGTGAAGCAGTTATATGGGAGCAATACAGAGCAACTTGAGGGAAGTTTGCCTCATCTTAGAGTTCTTGTCAGGAGTAGTTCCTTAATAAACATATTATTTTATATTCATTCTGTAATAACTGAAATTTTGTACTCATTTTATAACGACTGAATGCTGAAGTTTCGAGAGCTCTAATCTTTGGAAAGATTCAGGGTTTTGAGATTTAGCTAATGTAACTAGAACTCTTAAGCAAAGAATAAGTACTTGAACTAAGTTTTTAGGGGAAATTGTAGTCAGACAACTCAGGATTCAGTTCACTGTGTGGCTGCTTTCAGATGTGTGATGACCCCCACACTCCAGGTTTTATGATTGCAAAATTGAGAAGGAAAATCGTAAAATGGTTGATGTGAAGGTAGAATGAGAGCTTGACTATGAAGTGAATAGCCCAGTGCCTGGCTCATGATGAGCATTCAATAAAGATCAACTATTATTATTATCACTAATAATATGCCTATATAAATTACTCATAATTACTCATAAAACTTCTGCTATATAGTAAAAGACAATAAAGAAAGCTTCTTTGATCTTTATTTATAATTTGTATTCCTTAGATTTAATCTAATAATAGTATTGTTATATGTCCTTTTTTATAGGATTCTTTGAGTTAGAAAGAATTCTAAGAGAATATGTATATTTTTACATACTCTGCATATAAATATTATGCATGTCCATATTTGCATATATACATATAAATTTATATATAAATATGGATATATATCCCTCTTTCTTTACCTGTCACAATCATTGTATTGAAGGCTATAAAATATTTTTATAAATGAAACAACCCTAGATTGATTTATGACAAATGGATAACACATCTCTGTTTCAGAATGTTCTTAGAGCTATGATTTAAATTATCTATACATTACAAAGTGAAATTTAAAATTGATTTTATTTAGTTAATTTAATAATGAAAATCACTGGTTTAGAGAACTTATGTACAGACCAAAAGTTTATATGTTCATCTGTTTTCTTGTATTCTATGATTACCTCTTTTTGCCCCATAACTGCATATGTAGTTTAAGTATTTGGGGGATATAAATAGTGTGGGATGATTTCAACTATCAGTATTACATGAATCGCCACATACCTTGGTAATATTAATTTTAAAATAGTAAACTCAGAGATTATTAGTGTTGTAAATAAAATTGTGTAAAGGAGCTTGGAATTTCTTATCTTGAATCTTTAAAAGTATGAATTAAACATGTACGTTTTAGAATGGTATCTTCTCTATGAGACATGCTAAAGCAGCTTAAACCTTTGCAAGAGTAGCTCATGTTTCCATCTGATGCATATAAGAGAAAAAGTCTAGAGTTGCTGTCAGAATTTTTATTTTTCTGCGATATAACAGCTTGAATCTTTATAAGATATTTTTGACATCTATCACTTTCATGATCAAAATGTCTGAGAAGACAAACTGTCATAAACAACGTATTATACTGTGTTATAGTTTTGCCATACATAATGATGAAGATGTCACATAAATTTTGGTAACAGACTAAACTTGGAAGTCTATATGCTGCTTCCAAAACACCCTCTTTCAAATATAAATTGCAGATGAAAATACTTTGTTAACATGAAAAATGTACCTGTAGGTCTGGAGAATGAAGTGCAGAATAACTCTTGGAGCAGTGGTTTGCACAGAGAATGTTTAGTAAATGCTGTTGACCGACTTGACACTTAATGCAGCCAAGTTTTAAAATGACGTGTTCGGTACCAGATCATTTGTTTTTGTTCTGTTTTGACAGATATTGCGTCAACTCATATATTATATTTAAACAAAAGGTATGCATCATAGTAAATAAGAATTCTTTTTATATCGTGGCTTTAGCAAAACATGCTTTCGGTGAATGATGGAACCAAAATCTCTTGCAGTGGTTTGTTTCTAAAGCAATTTGCAATACAATTTCTCTACAAACTATTTGTCTTTCCTTTTTCTTTGCTGCCCACTCTCTCCATGGTCCATCCTTAAGAGGGCCATGATTTATTGTTTAAAATGAGTCAATACATCTCTATAACTTAGTTAATAATTGACTTTGGATTCTCAACATAATGATTATTGTTTTATAGGATATTCTAAAGTATTTTTATATTGTTAACCTTTATTAATAATATCTCCTGCATAATATTTCAGAATATCAATGATAAATGATAAATTTTAAGATATATTACTTTCTTTTCTAAGGTAGCATGAGATAAGTAAAGCTAGCCTCTTACACAGATGCAAAAACCTGATATAATCAACTTAGTTTATTTTCTTTTTTAAATACTAACTTGAGAAATCCATTTATTCCCAAAGAGTCTTGATGTGACTTTTTGTTTTTCTTATAGGAATCCTCTTTTGGCCAATTAGTGCCCATCAGTTTCAAATAAATACTTCTAAGGATTTTTGGTCTCTAATATTGTTTTATCTTGGCAGTAGTACTACAAAGTACTAGTTTGAAGAGTACTAGCTAAGAATTTAGCTTTTCAACTTAATTCTTCAAGTTCCTATCATTGAAAATTTCTTAATTTATTCCCTGTCAACATGTAATATTTTGTAAGCACATTTTCAGTCTCAGATCTCCATGGTATGTCGAAGAATTGGCAGCTATTGTATGACTTCAAGAAGATTTACATCAATGTTAAGGATGGCTTTGTTCTCAAGTGTTAGCAATTACTTAGCTTTGTTTTGACCTTTCATAATTGGCCATTTAAGTATAGAAGAGCTTTTCCAAGGCTTGTGATTTTATCTATACTTCTCTATCTATCTAATCTACCTATCTACAGATCTCTCTTATCTGTTAAATAACAGATATCCCTTTTTTGATCTCTCTCTCTCTCTTTTTAATCCATTGGTCTCTGTGATTGGCTCAGTTATGCCTTGATTTGATGTGAGGAGGCATATGCTGGAATTTGTTGGAGAGTTTCTTTATTCTTCCTATATAGGGATCCAGGATTTCATCTGGACATAGTGGTGTGAGTTCTGGAAGGACCCTCAACTGGGATGAAGCTAACACGCTTGAAGGGAGGAGCTGTATGATTTTCAGAAAACCAGAGCCCGATTATATTGAAAAATCTAGGTAGCAAACACTTCTTGAAACTTGCATTATCATTGGAACATTTTTTAAATTTACTTTGAGCTGTTATATTAGATATTTCATTTTTTCTTTTTTAAAGGATCATTTTCTTTAAATATTCCTTTTTAAATAATGAAATATTTCCACCATACAGAAAATGAAGAGGACAAGAAAACCAACACCTTTGTATCCATTTAGCTTAGGTAAATATTTTGCTATACTTAATTTAAAACTTTTTATAACAAATAAAATTACAAATATAATTTATATTCTCTAAGTAATCCCCAACACCAATCCCATTCTCCTTTCTCTCTCCCTCTGTCCCTAGAAATAAAAAAAATCTTGAATTAGGTATTTATTATTTTTATATTTTCCATACATGTGTATTTCCATACATAATAAGTATAATTGCTTTGTATTTTTAAATTTTATGTGATATGTGCCATAGTGTACTTGTGCAAAACATTTTTTTTTCAAATATTTTGCTCATAGAGCAGAACTTACGGCTCTATTTCATGCATTTTTACTGCTTTGCACAATTCCATTAAAGAATATAAAGACCATTTATTGTATGGATGTACCACCTTTATATATTTACTTATTGATTGACATGAATGGTGTATCTGAGTTTTGCTATTGAAGGTTTTAAAATGGTATCTCAATGTTTTAATCAATATTTACCTAATTGCAAATGAGATGGAACATATTTTCGTATATTTGTTGGCTATGCAGTTTTCCTCATTTATTGACATTGTATATATTATTTATTCTTTTCTACTGGATCATTTGTCTTTCATACAGATTTATAGAATATTTTATTATATTTGAATACTAAGGTATATACTCTGCAAATATCTTCTCCCTTCTATTTGTTGTCTTTTAACATTGTTTATAGTAATTCTTGTCCTTTGTAGTATACTTATCAATAGTGTACTTTACACTTTGTGCTTTCTGACACTTGCTTAAGAAATCCTATATATTCCTATATTTTCTTCTGAAATTGTTGAACTTTTGTCTGTCATATTTAAGAAGTATTTTCTATCACAAGATGATATTTTTCTCAATTTTTTCCTAAAAGCATTGGCATATTGCTTTTCACATTCAAACCACAATTAGTAAGAGTTTTATTTTTGGGTGTCCTACAAAATCAGGATAAAATATTCCTATTAATAATAAAATTATCAGGCACCATTTATTCTTTCCCCACTTATTTATCATGTCAAGTCACCATTAAGTATAGGTGAATTTCTGAACTTTCTGTTCTCTTACTCATCTATATAACATTACCATAGACTATATAACAATATCATATTTTTGTAAATACTATACTTTTATAATGTCTTGGATGATTTCCCCAATATGTAACGTTTTTTCTTTTCTTTCTGCTTCTCTTCCCCACTTTCTCCTTAGAATTTTTCTACTGAATATTTTGGGCTATTCTTGCCCCACTGCTTTTCCATTTAAAATTTATTATCAGTTCGTCAACTTTTATGAAAATTCCTTTAGAATTTTAGTGAAACTGCATTGGGTGTATATGATAATTTGGGGACCCCATAATTGTTTTTGTTACAAGACAGAGTCCTCCCAGTCATGAACATGGAATGTCTTTCCATGTATACAGACATGAAGGTCAAAATTATTATCTTCAAGTTTCACAATATTTTCCATAAATATTTTCACATCCTTTTTATATGTATTTTAACTGGTTTATGTTTAGGTTATTGTATAGCTTTCTCTTCATATTCTGTCAGTTTATGCTTTATATATCTATTTATGTATATTGGTTTGAGGTAATCAATTTCAGGATTTTTATATATTACTTGATAGTTATTACTTTTATAATTATGTAGCAACCTTCTGTGTCCTTAGTAATCATTTTTACCTTAAAATCAATATGTTCTGATATTAATATAATGATGCTACCTTACTTTTAGTTAGAATTTTCCTTGTGCTTTTTTTTTTTTTTTTTGAGGTACCAGGGGCCAGGGAGTGAACCTAGGACTTTGCATGTAGGAAGCCAGCGCTCAACCACTGAGTCACATTGGCTTCCCTGAGTTGGCTTTTTTGGTTGTTTTGCTTGTTGTTTGTTTTTCTTTTTTCAGGAGGCACCAGGAACTGAACTCGGAACCTCCCATGTGGGAGGCAGGCCCTCAACTGCTTGAGCCACATCCACTCCCCTTGTGCATCTTTTTAAGTCTCTTTACTTTTAATCTCTCTGTTTCCTTATATTTTAGGTGAGACTTTCAAAATCAGGAACCAGGTTATGGCTTTGAAAGAAATTTTTTTTATTAAAGTATATTATTCATACATGAACATACATAAACAATAAGTATATAGTAAAAATTGTGAACTTATAAAATAAACATGCATAGCATCATACAGGGGTCCCATATATAAACAAATGTAAGATATGGACTATAGTTAGTGGCAATATTTTGACGATGCTTTTGATTAGTTTGTAACCAATGTATCACAATAATGCAAGGTGTTGGTGGAAGGGTGATGTATGATTATGGCTTTTTAAAACTACCTAATTACATAATTCATGTGTTTAAGAAGTATGTTTAATACAAGAAAACTTGTTAATGTTATGCATTTAAACCTATTAACTACAGTTTTATTTTATGTTTTATAGATATATATATATATATTTTTGGCTTTTTTATCTCTTTTTCTTCCTCTCCTGCCTTCTGGTGGACTGATAAAGTTTTCTATGTTAAGCTTTTCCTTTTCTAGTTGTGAAACTATAGACACTGATTAGTTTCCTTCATTCCAACTTGAATATCAAAACCATTGTATAAGTAGTATTTAAAAATGCAAGTTTGCAAACACTTGAGTTTAAACTTAAAAAACTTGCATTCCCCCCAAAAAAGAAACCATATAATTTATATTTCTGGTTGTATATTAGCTTTCTTTAAATTTTGAACATACTTATTTAAATATCAACTTATTTAATTAAGTTTAAAGTTACTCAGTGGTTCATTTTCTCTCTCTAATTGAGACAGAAATCATTAATACTCTTTAACCTCTCATTTTGTTTAATTTCCTGTTCTTTTCTAAGGGAAGGTTTGTTTTCCTTGATCTCTCTGAACATATAAGCATTCTTATTTTAAATTTAAAATTTTAAATTTTCTAAGAATAATTTCTTTGGCGTGATTTTTTGTTTCAGTTTTTTATTTTCTTGCCTGTTTTAACATTCAGTTTCTTAATCTGCAGAGTCATTTTGTGAGTTTATTTTCTCTTATGTTTTGCTTACTCTCTCTGTTCTTACCCCTCCTTGTCTAGTATTAATGTTTCCTTCTACCTGGCCCCTGCTTCCTGATCCCTCCAGTTTAGAACCTGGTCTTTCCCCTAGTGTTCTTATGGATATGGTTGACCCACCCTCAGTCCCAAAACAGCCTGGCCAGTTTCCTCTTTCCTGGACAGAGCTTATGGGCTCCCTTAATGGTCCCCAATATCCCTAGGCCCAAAAGGGCTATATAAGACGCATGCAGAGGTTGGCTGCACATATTTTTCAGCCTTCACCTGTGGATTTGACTCAGATCTTCAGTTTTGTTTGAAGCCCATTTAGTCTCTCTTTTCCTCATAGGAGTTAGATGTGCACCCACCTGCCACCTCTAAAGCTTAGCCAGCCCTGCTTACCACCTCTCATTTCTGTTTGGATTCTACTCCACAGACATCTATCTCATTTGGAGCTCAGTTCTGTTTGTTTGTTTTGTTTTGTCTTTTTTTTTTTCTGTTTATATTTTTATCAATCACATCTATGTGTTTAAAGTAGTATGAGATGCATTAAGACATGTACTTACTATACCGGGTTGTTTAGCCACTATTCTTTTGTTTTCTCCTTAAAAAAATTCTGAATTGATAATCATTAAATATATAGGCATATATATAAACAATATTCACATATTTTAAGTATTTTCTGAAAGTATTTTCCTTTTTATTATCTATCTAGCCTTCCAGCCACTTACAGCAATAATGGGATTATTTTAACAGTTTAGGAATGAAGAAACAATGTTTAGGGAATAAGTAATTTGCTAAAAGTAACATTGTTAGTTTTAGCAGGGCTGAGATTATATGATTTTTAGACTAGATGACTTAAAAAAAATGCCCATACTTTAATCATTTATTTGCCAGATATGTTTGATATATGTTTTTTTAAATCATGTTAACATATCACCTGCACTTTCACTGCTATTCTTTTCTTTACAGCAGCTAACTTTTATTTATAAATGTGCTTATTTATAAAGGAAGCCTTCTATCACTGGTTTGAAAAGTTAGCTATATTTTTCAAAATCATATTAAACAAATACACAATTATCACATTTTTAAAATGTTCCACTTATTACCTAAATTTACTTCATTAACTTCCAGTGTGACACACTAATGAAAAATTATAGCAAATCATAACACTTCCTTCACTTAACATTATGTATTATTCATAGTACTTACTTAGCCATGCAAGCATCCACATTTTGCTTTGTTAAGCAATTTCCAAAATGTGGGAAGAGCTTTGTAAAATTAATTCAGAAGGAAGATCATTTTATTCTATGCTTAGATGTGTGTGTGTATAGGAAATATTAGTATCAGTGAATTCTTCCCTTTTCTAACTACTTCATTAGAAGCTATGAACCTGGTTTAATTGTTTGAAGAATGTATTTGAAGCAGTAAATTGCACCCATAATTTCAAACAACTTTGCTCATGTCGTTGTGACATGTATATCTTTATTTATTCACTCTTCATAAAATATACTTTTTGTTTTATTTTTCCACTTATAAATTCAAAGTAAAAAGATTTTTCTTTAGTTTGTTTTTTTTTACACTCTATCCTCCATGCAGTGATATAATGTGAAATGTGATAATTATTTCACTGAATGGAAGAAACCAAAACAAACTCTCCTTATTCTTTTCATATTTGGAGATGGAAACTCTTTGAGATATTTTACTATGCAAAGGAATTTTAGTTTGGGACTTTCGAGGATTTGTAAGTGCAGGTGGAGCTGGCTACGAGCACTCTGCTGTGAACACACAGGCTGCAGGAGGAATCCTTGTCCTGTGCTTCTTCAGAGTCCCATGCCCTGTTCAGGGGCTCTCTGGGGTTCTATGACCAAGTTTTGGTCTGCTTCACAAAAATAGTCATGTGTGATTAGCCCTTTCTCTCTTCCCAAAGTATATTAAGGAAGATTTTCAGTAACTTCTTTAAATCACACCAGTAGATTTTTGTTGTTGTTGTTATGGTAGTTGTTTTGGATTTTTTGTTTGTTTCTTTTTGTCTCGCTTTCCTGGAGTTTGTTGCCTATATAAGTGTGTGTGTGTGTGTGAGTGTGTATGTGTTCTGGGAAATTCATTTTAGAGAGAACAATGAAAATCTTTTAGATTTGACACAACCTGAGCCCTTCTAGACCTTCACTAATTCCTCTCCCACTGTAAAGAAATAATCAACAGTAGCACTTTTAAAAATGTCTTTGAATCACTACCTTTATTTGCTTATTAATGCAAAACTTATATCCTTTAACTCATCGTCCAGGTACTTAGCAAATCTAGGTGTTCAACAGTTGTCACTGGCACTCAGGCAATGGTAATCATTTGGATGCATATCCTGACATTTAAACATTGTAAGCTCATTTTAAAAGGGGGAGAAGGGCACATATTTTGGGTAAGGCCCTTCCTTTATTTTTCCTGGAAATCTGTCCAGTATTTTGTTTCAAACCTAAATTGATACAAAGTAAAAACCAGAAGCTTCTTAGTAGTTCAAGAATAGAGTAAGATTTAACCTTCTCTAATATTTTTCTATGTAAAACTGATTTCTTAGACTATATTCCTGACCGACCCTTCCAACTAGATTGCTGCTCTAAGCCCTTCCTTATGTCCCAGCACTGGTACTTAGGATTTATGGTAATCCCATTGGTATTTAAAATAGAAGACAGAAGTGAAAGATAGTTAATGCAAAACTAAGAACTAATACAAAAGCAAAATAAAAACAAAGTGTAGACATGTATTCCTGGTGAATATTTCACTGCTTACCAGTACAAATTTTGTAAACAGTTTAGTAGTTTGAAAAAGTGGCCTAGAGTACTATGTAATTAGTGATTTACTATACTGACTAAAGTAATTTTATTTTTTAATAGGAGTATTTCTATTAGGCTAGGTTTTACTAGCCCTGTTTCAGAGATAAAACTCATTTCTTTAGAAAGTATATTGCAGTAAGTATTAGCCATCCCTAAGCCCTTAAGTAGTGTTTCATTTCTGTTTCCTTGCTGTCATAATCCACAGTTCTGTTACATGTTTGACCCATAGAAAATAAACTGGGATTCGCCTATTTCCTGTGGATTTTGGAATATAAATGGGACCTACATTCCTGTTGTAGTCTTTCTGGAAGAAGAGAGATGTCAAAAGGAGGTTCTCTCCTGCTGGTCTTGGTGTTCTGTGCAGATAATTAATTCTTGAAACTCTTCATATTCACAAGAGAGCTATCAGCCTAGGGAGATCATATCTCCTCCAAAAATTTGCTTTTATTCCATGAGAAAGTATGTTCTTCATAGAATTGTATCACTTGGCTTCTCTTTTCAGAAAAGCACATTTGGGCATCTTTGCCAAATTGTTGTGGAAATAGATATGATATTCTTAGGAAGAAGAGCCATTCAGCCAAACTTTGATACAATGAAAGGTCTCAGGATTAAAAGAAATAATAATAATAATTCAGCATGAAAGTAAAACTCAAAGTAATTAAATCCATTCTTTCCCTAGATGAAATCTGGATTTGTTTTACTTTATTTGATTTGGTATGTTTAAGTGATACATCACTATATCTACATTACTCATGCGATTGAAAGAGAAGTTAAAAATAAAGTGATTTTTATTATCTGGGTATCTTCACTCCATTTTCTTTCCCATTTTTCTGGGCAGTTCCTGGAATAATAATAGTTTATACTCTGCAGAAATCTACCCCTGCTTCAGTTCTGTTCTGATGGTCCCAGATTATATTTTTGCACTGCACATAACTTTCCAAATTCTCAGGCTCCTTGAAGAAGTAATCTCTTTTGTCTTGAGGCCTTTCCTCTGTTCTGCTCACATTCCATAAATGAGGAAGTTTGGTTTCAGGCAGTTCTGCCACAATATAATCTCAGGTGTGTGTAGCATGCATCATAGACCCAGTTTAGCATCATGAACAGCTATTCTGCAGAGGCGGGTGGAAAAACAGTTTGTTACCATTTAATGCATAGATTTGTGGTAGAGAAAGTTTTCTCTGTCAGTGTCCATCTGTTCTCTAGTGCTTGTTGAATAAATTTCCTTGTACTACAAAGGTAACTGGCCAAAAATTAAATACTGGCTTGAAATATTCTGTATCAAAACAGCACATCTCGGGGGCCGGCTGTAGCCCAATTGGTAGGGTGCCAGTTTACCACATAGGAGGCCCCGGGTTCGGTTCCCGGAGCCTCCTCGAGTGGGCAGACCGCCTTGAGAGGGCAAGCCGCTGCGGGCAGGGTAAGCTGCTGCGGGCAGGGCAAGCCCCTGCAGGCAGGGCAAGCCGCAGCGAGCAGGCAGGCTGCCGCACGGTGAGCTAACTCGGCGGGTCGCCACAGCGGGGGGAGACAAGCAGACACAGAAGAATGCAAAAATGAACACAGCAAGAACAAGCAAAAAGGGGGGATATGTAATAAATATAAAAAAACAAATCTTTAAAAAAAAAACAAAAAAACTGCACATCTCCCTTAATGTGACAATATGTGGCAACATAGTTTTTGGGTAATTTTAAATACAGTTTAAATAGAGTATAAAACCAAGAAAAATGTTTCAATATGTATATATATTTAATTTGATACTTTAAAAATTATATAGCATTTAATTTACAATGTAATTTCTTTTATTGCATTATTCAGTGAAGTGTTTATATAATAGTACTTCCACAAAACCTTGAAGTCTTTTTAAATAAGAGTATTAATGCATGTGTTCTTTGAAATTCAGCACTCAGATAACGTGATCTTATGTTGATTCTCAAACCTTGCATTTGCATTTTACTGAAGTGATGGATTGGTTAATGGTCACTCTAACTTTATTAATTTATTTCCAAAAAACTATTGAGACCATTTCCTTGACCTTCCATTTGGGACAAAACAATTAAATGGTAACCCAGAATTTGAATGTATGATTTAATTCATATGGTTGCCTCACTTGTATGATCTATTATAATAATTATATTCAGATTTGTGGGTTTTTTTTTGTATTTATGTTGTAGAGATTTCTGTGGTCCTTTGTGCAATTTCAATAGTATGGTGGTATGCTGATACTTGATAAATGTTTTCTTGAGGGCAGTAACACGTTAACATTTAGGTGATTGTCACTAAAAATGAGACTGAATCCTGAATTTTCATTCTCTATAACCAGACACACATGGCTCATTTAAGGAATCTGGACTGAAATTCCAGTGCCCTCTGATGCTTAGCCCAAGAGTTGGG
>PVKH010002206.1:0-11318 GCA_004027955.1 Chaetophractus vellerosus
GAGGTGTGGCAAGAGGGGTTTTGTATTCATCATCACTAAATTGATTCTCTTCAGATGTTGACCCATCCCCACTTTTTCTCTTAGAATCATCTGCAGATAAAAAAAGAGAAGATTCAAAGTAGAGACCTGTTCTTTCCTTCCTCTTTCCTTTAATTAAGAAAAGTAGAGTATCAACCGGCCCCAATTTTTTTAAATGGTTGAAAACTCTAAGCATAATATTCTGAATCTACCATTTATTATTCAGTGTGAATTTATTTATCAATTTGGAAATCAAAACACAAAGAGCAAAAATATATGAACATGAAAAAAGTTGTAGACCTGCTGACATGAGCACACCCAAGTACAGAAAGCACCCAAAAGTGTGCTTTGCTGCCCAAAGCTACTTCCCACCATTGGAGATGCACTGCCATAGTTGCAATCACCAACTCTCCATACAGCCCTCTGTACAGCCCTCTCTCCATGAGAACAGAGGTCTCATCTGTCTTAGGCAACACAATATCCCTAGTGCTGAGGTCAGTGCTTGGCAAGCAGTAGCAGGTCAATATGTCGTTTTCTAGCTCCAGAGTCCACACTCCTAACCCTTCTCTTCTAGTTTTGTAGTTGTGCTGAGACAACTACAAAAACACACCTCTGGGTTCTGTTGCCTATGGCTCTGGCACATGTTTGTTTTATAAATGCAAGTAGGTGCTCTCTGTGGTTGTGTGAACCATTTATTCAGATCGAATTCCCTTTTAGCATTCCCCCTGGCACCAAACTTTTCCATTTCTGCTCAAATCCTCTACCCTCTTCTCCCCTTTTGGGTCTTTTCAGTGAAGTAAGAGAAAGTAAAATTATTTGATAAACTTCTTCAATTTCTTTTATCTCATGAATCCTCTCTTTCTTCTCTCCCATCTCAAGGTAATCAATGAATACTTTTTGAATCTTACAACAGTTCTGAAACTTTATCATCTAGGAGTCTCTTTTTATATATGTCCTGAGTAACAAAATTAAATTAAGTGCTGGGAAATTATATTAAAATACAAAATGTTACATAAGAAATACAAATTAAAAGCCACAATGGGATACCACTTCATACTCATTAAGGTGGCTATAATAAAAAAGATAGACAATAACAAGTGTTGGAGGAGAAACTGGAGCCCTTGTATATTGCTAGTGGGATTGTAAAATGCTACAGCCACTTTGAAAAACAGTTTGGAAGTTCCTCAAAAGTGTTAAACATAAAGTTACCATATCCAGCAATTTCATTCCTAGTTATATAGTTAAGAGAACTGAAAACATGTCCACACAAAATCCTATACACAAATATTCATAGCAGCATTATTCATAACAGTCAAAAAGTGGAAACAATCCAAAAGTCCATCAACTGATGAAAGGATAAACAAATTATGATATATCCATGTACTGAAAGATTATTCAGCCCTAAAAAGGAATGAAGTTCTGATACTTGCTAAAACATGGATATGTCTTGAAACATTATGCTAAGTGAAAGAAGCCAGAAACAAAAGGCCACATTCTGTATGAATCCATTTATAGGAAATGTCCAGATTAGGTAAATCCATAAAGACAAAAAATAGATTAGTTGTTGCCAAGAGCTGGAAGAGGGAGGGTGACTGCTAATGGGCATGGGGTTCTTTGTGGGTGATGAAAATGACTCAAATTAGTGGTGAAAGCTGCCCAGCTCATTCAATATACCAAAAACAACAAATTATACACTGTAAAAGAATGAAGATCATGAAATATGAATTGTTATTAAAATAATAAATGAACTTTGGAAATTCAAAAATGTTATATAAGCTTTTAAGCTTTACTCATTCATGCATAAATCTACTAACAGTTGTTTTCATTACTTCACATTCACACTATACCTTGAGTGTTTGTCAGTAACATTCTTCCTAGGTCCACAACAACTAACACAGGATTCTTGAATTTGAAATCATCAGGAAATATCACCTGAGGAGCAGAAATATCTAGTCGCACAGTCCACCGCTTACTCTCCTCCTGGAAAAATAAAATAACATAATTTTTTACTGCAACTGCTCAAACAGAAAGCTTTATCAGTGGAGCCTTTTTGAAAGCCAAGGCTAGGGTTATGGAAATGATTTAGTGGTTTATGGAATTAGAACCAGAAGGTAAAATGGAGGCCGATTCAAATGCATGAGGAATAAAGACATTACCACAGGCAACTGGCTGAGGTGGGAAGAAAAAATTAGCAAATTACTGATTTGAGGGGTTGTTTGCACTTTGACTGTAATGATCCACAGTTGAAAGCTTGTTTCTAATTTACTCGGTTTAATACTTGAAATTATTGTAGAAATTATGGAATCCAAATAAACTAGTAGAAATCCTAAAATTCTTATTTATTCTGGATATTAGTAACTATGAATTTTCATGCCAAAATATCTTAGTGAAAAACAAGCTTTGACTGAAATATAAATATCAGGCCAATTCATGGATTTGTTAATTGTTTTCCCTGCAACTAAAATAAGCCTAAATTGTGTGCATGTAGTGAAAGCTCATTTATCTAATATGCTATCAAAAAGAAGGCTTTTTTTTGGCTAAGATGACAAAAGGATACTACTAATTATTGTAATTTGGGTTCAAATACCCACACAGACAAAAAAAAAAAAAAAAAAAAACCCACTAGGGCTAATTTTTCATCCCATACTACATATCTCTAAACATTTTACTTTGAAAACGTCTGCCATCCCTTACACTTACAACTGGCTGAACACTGCCCAAAGAACGCCACCCTATTTCTAAGTGCTCCATCTGCTGCTCTGTCTCTGCAGTGCACCCCCAGGCCATGCTGTTGGAAACAGTGTCTTAGTGGACTGTTAAAATGTTTCTTGGCTCTCCCTGTCTATAGCATCCTCACATCAGCTGTCACTTAGCATCACAAAGTGACCATCATACCCTGAAAGAGAAACTGGGGCATCATTCTACTTGTTTCTCTTCTAATAACAGTAAGTGGAAAGGGGAAACTCTGAAGTAAAAAATCAAATCTGGAAAATGGAACAAAGACAAGTCTTGAAATTGTTCCAAGATTGGTACATGGAAGAAACATGATCTAGTCTTAGTCATTCATTTTTATTAATTAAACCCTGACTGTAAAAGACATGAAATTTTACTTTTTGTTAGCTAATAAAGCTTTTATTTTCAGTTTACTTAATCAGTATAATTGATACAAGCATGCCTATCATCAGCAGGTAAAGCACCTGTCAGAAAGAATGCCTGCCCCTTCACTTGCACGCCAAAAGGAGTGTTTATGCATGCCCACTTACAATAAAATCACCCACTAGCAAACGATCAAGAGTTTGTCGGATTTCTGCCTTAGTCTGCATCTTCAGTTTGTTGTACTGTCTTCGGGCAGCTTCAGCCACTCTCAACTCAAGTTCAGACTGATAACCAAAACCTGCAATGTTGGAAATATATAGAAGAGTCAGAATTTTCAGATGGCTGGGTGGAAGAAAGCACTGCAACATCTACTCTCACCAAGAATTTCCATCAAAGCTGAAAAAAACAGTATCTTTAACACTTGCTTCCTACAACATGATCTGGCATTATATAGTGTAATAGGAACAAGGCAAAGATGGGTGGAGGACAGCCATGGAGGAAAGGAGGTATGTAAGGGAAGGGTACTAATTACTAAGTTACTAGAATTTTCTGAACCATTTTCTGGAAGATTCCAAACTATTATATTTCAAATTTCTCAAAAAGCCAGGATATTACATTGAAATGAGAAAATAAAATTTAGAAGGAAATGCCTTCTGTCTTCTATCAGTGGCAGAGCAAGGAAGCCAAGACATTTATAGCTACTGTTTACATGAAAAGATTCAAAAGCTGGAACAAGAATTAAATGGTTTCATTATTATGAAGAGAGAAAAGGGGAGTACATTTAGGAAAATACTATTATTCTATCAATTTCCCTGTCAATAAAAAAGCTTTTTCTGTACCACTATCTCAAGTTTTTTGGGAGGAAGCATAAGTAAGTAAATGAAGACATTAAGAGCCTTATAGTATTTAATATTGCATCAAGCAAGTTAAACAGACCACAGATTCTGCATTCTGGAATGAAACTCTACTGGTCTGAAATACCCTGGGTAGCCAAGGAAACCACCATCCTAGTGGAATGGGAAGTATTTAAAAATATATGCTAAAGGAAGGCAAAGAGAAAATATTTAAGGACATTGATATCCCTTGGTAAGTGGCTGTCAGCAGACATATTCATTGATTTACTGACTGATGACACCCCCTTCACTCCCTCCACAGGCCTTTCTTACCACTACCAGGTCACTCTCATATCATGACCCTTGTCCAGAATACCAGAAATGACAAGAAAGATTAAAAATAAAAAGAAACAAAAGATTAAAAAATAAAAAAATAAAAAGTTAACCTGAGGTATGAACCTTTCCCTTGTAGAAAAAGTCTGCTACTTTTTTAATAGCCTGGGGATTATATATGATGTTCAAAGGCCTCGTGCTGACGTTCAGCCGCCTCTCAAAATGGCTGTGCACTGGATTTCTCTCATACAGCATTTCAAAAACAGGGTCATCTGGATCAGCAGCTAAAGGAAAGAACAAGAGAATGAATATGGAACAGAGCAAAAACAATTGTTTCTTCATAAATCTGTAAAAGATTCTGGGGCAAAAGGCATTTGCTATTTTCTAATTAGTTCACATTTATGCACATCATATACAATAGAGACCCTAATACAGATGCATTATTTTATTTTCAACAGAAATTCTGAAAACTGGGTTGGTATAAATGCTCGCATTATAAAAACCAAGTACCAGAGGCCCTACGAGGTTGAGCACTTGCCCCAGTCACACCCAGGCTAAGGTTAAAAAAAGAGCAGCAGGCTGTCCATACAGAACCAACTTTTGAGTGCTCAAAAAGGAAAACACTCCTTCTTTTACAACTGATCAAAGACTACTGCTCTGTAATAATATTTTTAAGGATTATTTTTAAGAACATATGTAAAATTACCAGGGTAATGATCTCTTCCGTCTGAAGATGTTGTTTGGAGACCAAAAGCCTGAGAGACTCTGCCAACTTCTTTATGCTATTAAATACACACAAAATGCAGACATGTCAAAGGGAGGAAGGAGACTTTACTATAATACACACCCATCCTCACATTTTACCCTTTTACCATCACTCTCACTTAGCACCATCAAATCAAAACGCACTTCATATAATATCAAAGAAGGTACTATATCAACGCTAAGGGTCAATAATAGTGGCATATGGGATTTTTTCTTTGGGACTAAGAAAAACATTCAAAGGTTTACTGGGGCACAACTCTGTGATGGAAGTGAGAGCCACTGAGTGTATACCTTGTATAGAAGATACAAGGCATAGGACTATATAAAGCAGTGAACCATGTGGTGCAAAAGGGACTGTGTTATCAGTACAAATATGAGAGTGTTCTCTCATGAGCTATAATAAATGTACAATACTATTACACAGTGTTAATAATAGAGGGTGTATGGAAAAAATATACCAAGTGTGCGCTATGGACCATAGTTAGAGGTTATAGTCTGATGATGTTCTTTCATAATCTGTAACAAATGTTCCACAACAATGTAAGGTATTGGTGGAGGGGTGATGTATGGGAATTCTGCACATTATACATGGTTGTTTTGTTAGCTCACTTCTCTGATAAAAACATATATATATATAACCACACTTCACATCCGACACCTGAGTATTTGCAAGCTGATGGCTCTAGTTTTGCTCTTTTATCCCAACCTAGTGAAAATCATATCTTTTCCTTTGTATTGCAGTTAGCACTTTAAATTAATGACTGCTGAATGAATATTAACCATGTATGGCTTTTCAAATTTTAACTGTGTTCTCCCACCCTCTCCATAATCTTCTCCCTGCAAAAGTAAAGGACAGAGTATTTGGCTAAATATTCAACTAATATGATCTAGTTTTGCCAACTTCTTAAGATCAAAAATCTTATAATTAATAAATTACATTATAAATTTAAAATTACATATATAATACATATAAACTTGAGATAGTTCTCATGAACCTCTGGAAAGAAAGGACTTCCTATCAGCGGCTAAAGGTCAGAATGCATGAAAATGACTGTCAGATACAGAGGAAATTCAAAAAATGACCTTGAAAGCAGAAAACAATGGCACTTATGACATTTTCTTCAAAACTAACTTAGCATTGAAAACAGAACAAAATACTCCATGGAGACCACAACACAGGAGAAAAAGAAGGTGTAGCCACAAATCTTGCCAACATTTGCTTCCTAACAAATTCAAAAAATTTATCTAACCTCAATTTTTTTTTTTAAATCAGCCTGTCTCAAGAAGATCAGTTGTCAGAATCAACAGGCCACAATTCACCTGGATATATTAGCCCTCCCACTGATAAACGTACTGGATTAGGGAAGACCAGAAGAGGAAACATAGTTCCTTCTGTAGCCAGGTCTCGAAGAAAGAGTCCACCCAACCGGACCAAAAGCAAGGAGGAATTTCTTCGAGGAAGAGATTCTGCTAAAAGTTTTACATCTAAAAAAAATAATAACAATATGGGTTAATACTATGCCACGATAGCCTAAAATTTTTTAAAGTATTAGATATAATGTTTTACAGAGGACTATTAGATATCACGAACCCTTTTTCCTTGAAATTAGAACCATGAAACTTTCTATCTATATGAATTTACAAGTAATTTAGAGGTTTCCCAAGGAGAACAGATTTTAAACTTTAAAGAACACTTTAAAATTAAACCCAAGCAATCTGGTAGCTCACACTACGTTTATAATAGCTCAGTCCTCAAAAACTATAACATAAAACAAACTAGCTTTCTTGCTGTTGTTGTCATTTGCCTCCTTAAACGGCTGAAGAACCTCAGATAAGTGGCTAATTCATGATCTGAAATAAAAATGTCAGTAATACCTCAAAAACAACATCTGGATATTTATTTATGCACCTTTAATTCAAAGCCACAAAAACAGTCAAATAAAGCAGTACATAAAGAGATGAGTAGTGGCAGGTAGCTCTTTTGGGACAGTACCAGAAAACTCGAGCTGCATGAAAGCACTTTCTTTCACTTGAGGAGTTCCTTGCTCCTTGTGTAACAGAGTCACGGTACCACGCTGCAACTGCAAATTCAGTTTGGCAAAGACATGGTCTCGTTTTGTATAAGTGTTCACACAAGAGGCATCTGCAGTGGGATCAAAAAACTCATCTGTGCCTAAATGGTGAGGGAGAAAAGACTTTAAGAAAAAATATACAAGAAAAGCACAAGCAAACACATTGATTACAGTTACAACAACATTATTTGCTCTTCCCTGTTTTAGAGAAGAGCTCTAAAGTCATGGGGGACAGTTTCATTCGCTAATGTAAAATGGCCCCAATAGCTGCCACCCAAATCTATCTTAAACTGTACTAATATTCATATTTAGTATGGAGTTGTTTTGTGGACTCTTATCAACTTGTTATCAAACCAGGGAAGAAGTTAAGATTCATGATAAGTGCAGTATAAAGCAGCCTGGCAAACAGAGGCAAATGCTCAATATCTGCACTGTCCAGTATGGTGGCCACTAACCACATGTGGCTGTTGAGCACTTGAAATGTGGCTAATGTGGCGAGTGCAACTGAGGAACAGAATTTTAAATTTTATTAAACTTCAATTTAAATTTAAAATAGCCACTTGTAGCTCTTGCTGCCACACTGGGCAGCACAAGTCTAAAGAATGACTCGACTGGTATTCAGAGTTCAAAAGTTATGAACTTGCTCAAATTTGGTTCCCTTTCAATAGCTGCCACTCAAATCTATCTTAAACTGTACTAATATTCATATTTAGTATGGAGTTGCAATAGAATATCTCTCAAAATATTTCCTCTCTGCCTCTCACTCCCTATGAACATGGGGCAAACTGTTTTCCAAATGGCTATTTTTTTATTTGAAAAATATAACTGGCCTTTACACAAATAACAGACCGATTTTTATTTACCAAGTGTCCCTCTTTAGTACAGCCAAGGGGCGGAAGTGAAGGCCAGCTCCCATCTTACCCAGAATCTCTTCTGGAATCCACTGTTCGTGTTGCTCGGCTGACAGCCCCTCAACAGGTTTCCCTTCAGGAGTTTGCTGCCCAGACCAGCCACCCCACCCAGGAAACCAAGACTGAAGATACTGCAGCATCCCACTGCCTCCACTGCTTTCTGGGTGTCCAGGAGAGTCTCCTGGAGAATCAAATTGAGGTTCTCGTAGACTCTGTGTCAACCAAAAAAATGAACAAATATGAGCCTCAAAGAAAGAAAGAAGCTGTGATATACCACTCGTTGTTTGCCCCACACAGAAGCACAAGCACATCAAAAGGAAAGCACTCAGTATGCTGGGGTCTGAACAAATTTTCCCAGAGAAGATTCCCTACCTCTGCCAGTTCTTCTTGTTTATGAAACCGTTCATGAACCAGTTCACGCAAAATCTTCAATTCCTCAAAGCTCTGTTCCTCTTCAATCCGACACATTTCCTCCTGTTTGGGTAAAAACAAAAACAAAGAAAAAAAATGTTATCACTAAGAAAACTGGACCCCCCTCACAAACCACCATAAGCACAATAAAGGAATCTATCTAAGCCCCCAGCATTTCCACTTAAAGCAAGAAACAATTAAGATTAATAGTTAATTCTGAACTTGATTCCTATGTTTCTGGTTTAAACAGTTTTTTTCATACAACCCAGTAGAATTCACTTGGTCTAAAAAGCATCACTAGCAAGTTTCATGGTATCCATGAAAAGTACAGACAGAGCAAAGAACAGTACTTAATTTTAAATGGGTAATTGATGTGTGTGTGCTACTGTACTAGCCAAAAGTTGTCCAGCACACAGTTTACAAAGCACTTTGCATTACCTCAGTTGATCAAAGTAGGGAGACTAATTTTTATCCCACCCACCTCCAGATGGTCCAAGTTTATAAAATAAGGGTGGAGGCGAAGTAAACTCTAGAGTATGAGCTACTAGGAGATAGAATATGGATTGAAAATGGGGGCTGATGATAAATATATGTAGAACTTTTAATAAGGTTTATTGTAAAAGTGTGGATGGAAATGAATAGAATCGATGGTAAGACATTATAGTGAGTGTAATTAACAATGCTAATTTATAGATGTGATTGTGGCTGAAAGGGGTAGTCTGTGGATGTAAATGTCAATTGAAAAGAAGGTAGAAAATAATCTAGGAACTGTATAACATGGTGATTTTGGTGATGGATGAAGATTGTGGTTAATAGTATAAATATAAGAATGTTCTTTTACAAAATGTTAAGAATATGGCGATATTCAAGAAAATTACAACTAATATAACTTATGGGTGATAGTTAACGGTAATATCATAATATTTTTGCAGCAATGGCAAAGAAGATATACCAATTTTAAGGGACAACAATAGGGAGTATATGAGAGTACAGGTAATTTCCTTTTGGAGTAAGGAAAACGTTCTAAAATTGACTGAGGTGATAACAGCACAACTCTGATGAAAATGAGAGCCACTGAGTGTATACTCTGAATGGATTGTACAAAGCGTGAGGCTATATAACACAGGGAATCCAGGGGTGGAAGGTGGAGTGTGGTTAACAGAATATGAAAACATTCTCTCATGAACTATGTATATAATACTAATACAGGGTGTTAATAATTGGGTGGGTTGGGGGACAAAATACACCAAATGTAAGCTATGGCCAATAGTAGTAATATTTTGACAATGCTCTTTCATAGTTTGTAATAAATGCTTCACAACAATGCAAGGTGTAATAATGTATGGGAGCCCTGTATGATAATATGCTTGTTTGTTTTGTAAATTCACAACTTCCACTATACACTTATTGTTTATGTATGAATGATAATATTTCAATTAAAAAATGTTTTGGAATGAAGATTAGAAGACTAGAAAGTCTCCTTTGCCAACAGGAAGCCTTTCCCACATTGAAGCTGCTAGGCATGCCCAGCCCACTCACCTTGTCACCTGCAGACAGCAAGCCTCCTTTCAACTTGTGGAAATATTTGTCAGTGTAAGATACAGCATCGCGGGCACGGTGCAATAAAAAGTCCCAGGTACAACATTTCCTCTGCTCCCTGATTGCATACAAGTTAGCATTCAAAGCAAAATACCACCATTCTCGGCAGCTGAAATATTACATAATAAGGTAATTACTTCTTACAATAAAAACAAGTAAAAGGGTGTCAATCCAAAACAATCCACAAAACATCCACTTCTCTTCTGAGACATCCTTCTCTTGTTAGTCATTCATTTATGCCTCAGGGATAAAAGCTCACTTTAATATAAAGCTAAGCTCCATATATGAAGAAAGTCAATCTGCTGCCAAGAACATCAAACAATAGATTCTCTATTTATATATCAATGATAATATAGGATTCAGTAGGTTTGAATTATCTACTCTATCGGTCCCCTCCATTGACACAGAAAATCAAGTGATGATTATAAGTGAATATCATCTTAAAATAGTTACCAAGGATTTGATTACTAAAGATTTTAAATGGAATACTTCTAAGAAAGGACATGGAAATACACGGATCTAAAAAACTTAATATATTGGACTGGTCAAGTTTGTCAATGCAATGTGAAAAGAAGATTTATTTTTGCTATGGAAGCTAGAAAACTTACTATATAAATAGCTGACCAAAATAATCTGGGAAAAAAGACACAGGGAAGTAGGTGCAAAGAATACAGCAAAACATTTACTTCCAAAACCAGATCCTACCAGGGCAACATCGTCTATTTGCTAAACGAGGCAGACAGGGTATTCTTAATTCCACTACATCCAATCTAAGAACAAACCTGCAACACCAAATAAATATACAATAAAAACAACATCCATGATGAACAACAGGAATGGCATCTTAAGGGCCAGAAAAATCAACTGTACTTGTATCTCCAACCATGTGAAAAGAACAGTACAGCACATTTCTGATTTTTATACCAAAAAAGACCATGTTCTAAAGTGTATTTCACAGACAATATTAATCGAAAAGCCCTTACTTCTCAGATACTGCCACTTTTGGTTTCCATTTTCGGAACTTCACCTGCCTCTCCTTTCGTTCCAGCTCCTTGAGGAATTCCATGATTTGTCGGTATTGCAGCTTTTTATTAGAGATTAAGAGATACTAGGTAAGAATTGATATGTTTCATTTACTCAGCTAAGGCATATATCTAATAAGATCAAGTCATACTAGTCAAGCCACTGACCTGAAATCCAGCACACCTGAAAAGACCTAACTATCAGCACGAAATAGTATTTCTCTCTGACACAGTTAAGTATTTATATTAACTGTATCT